>VCRD01001966.1:32637-77161 GCA_006783055.1 Trinorchestia longiramus
CTGATTGGATAGTTGCTCTGTCCCTTTCGGTGAATGCTCTGTGACAGAGTTTCGTGTCATCGGCGAATTTGTTGATTTTACTGACCTTGTTGCCTCCCACCAAATGGATTTACTCAGAGAAATAACCTGATAATTATATGTATAGTAAATTATTTGCTTAACTAAGATTAACTTGAGGAGATTGTTAAATGTAATGTTACGTTTGGATTTAAGTTTGGTTACTATTCGCTACCTCATACTTCAGAGTTCTAACAAAGCAATTGTTTTACTTGTAATAGCGACGGTTTCTGTCTAAACTTAAGTGAGTCTTATTTATTTGAAGAGGAAGTTCTGGGTGACTGTCTAAGTCCTCTACCATACACCTCAACTTTGCTCAGCCTCGAAACGGGCATAGCGTCCCTTTGTACTAGGAATAATTTAGTATGTCATCAGACTACTTCAATAAATATTTAGTTAAAAATATTTGTAGTTATAATTTTGAACACGAATGAAATCGAAAGTGAGTTCAACTGAAATATGAAGGCAACTGAACTAGTATAAATGCAAATGAATTAATATGAATGGCCCCCAACTAATATGAATGATCCCGAACTAATATGAATGATCCCAAAATAATATAAATGAACCCAAAATAATATGAATGATTCCGAACTAATATTATGACCCCCAACTAATATGAATGATCCCGAACTAATATGAATGATCCCAAAATAATATGAATAATCCCAATATAATATGAATAATTCCGAACTAATATGAATGGTTCGGAACTAATATGAATGCCAGCGAACAAATATGAGCACAAGCGAATTCTTGAAAGCAGCCAGTCTCTGCTTAAGAATTATGCTGACTACTGAAAAGAAGCTCAAATAATGTTTCCCTCTTTCTTTCGTTCAGACGATTGAGGCAAACCTATCTGACATGGCTGAATGGACAATTCTCTGCTGATTATATTCTTTTTTTTTGAGCTTATGGGACATTTTTATCAAAAGACAGCCTCCAAACTGAGTCATATTTTTTCAAAGCGCGAGTTCAGCGTAGCGAAAGAATGTACGGTCTATGCCTTAACGTGCCAGCCATGATAAATATTTGAGAATGAACTACAATCTTTCTTAAATAACGTTATTTTATCTCTCAAGTAATGCATCCTTTCCGTATAAAAGAACAAGCTCAATGTGAGCATTACTCAGAAATAATGAAGCTAATAAGTACAGCGCCAGCGCCGTGTTCGTTTAAGAACTTGCCGCTGGGTTTAACATACCTCTTTCATACACAAATGCTTTTGAAATGTTAATGATTGCAGATGAGGATTTGTGCATCGAATATTCTTCTTCAATGAAAGCATCCCTGAGAAACGAAGGTCTGTTTCAAGAAGAAGTTCGTAACTCAGTGTTGGAGAGCGAGAATACAGCCCAATTTCACATTCAAACAGAGTAGAAGTTGGAGCAGAAGTTGCAGTAGTCCCTGGTGTGTTCTAGGGTGTTATGGAAGAGGCTTGTATCGTAAGCACGGTCGGATATCGTGGAGTAAGTGCGAGGTTCGCACCATATGGGAAAAAGAATAAACAGTAAAGATTTATCACGAAATGAAGTTTCTTTCCAAAAGAAAGATGTGAATCCTTTCCGGTAGGTGGAAGTTGAATTTTAATTTGAGACGTGTTCCTTTAAAGAAGGAAGAGTTAGTTTTAATTTATTGCAACACGAGGAGAATTTATTCCAATAAAAGTGAAATTTTTTTTAATGAGGTACAGTACTTGAAAAAAAGAGACTTTTCATAGAAATTTTTTTGATTCATGGGCAGAAAAATCTTTCAGTTCAACATTGTTTTAGAAGCTGGTGATTTTTCTGAACTTGAGTAAAATAAGTTTTCTCAATGAATAAGCATTCTTTAAAAACGAAGCACAAATTTTTTGTTATAAGTAGTTTTTCTTGAAAAGCATAGGAATGCGGAGTATGAGCGAGGTGTTGAGTGGGACATCCATACATTTATATCGTAATCTCCTCTGTGCATTATAATTAAAATTTCATCATTAAATTATTCTAGAGTTAGTCCTGCACTTAGATATACCGTGTGTGGCTACTTATGAGTATGTATTCAACTGAGTCAACTGTATTCGATTACGCTTCTGTATCATGACACAAGTTAAAACAAACACAATCTGCAAGTAGGTTTGTGTGACCCACTTCGTGACATCACCTAGGTCATAGTCGTAACTGGTGTTGACTAGTGAGTGTTGAGTTGTGACTTGCGTTGACTAGTGATTGTTGAGTTGTCACTTGTGTTAACTAGTGAGTGTTGAGTTGTGACTTGTGTTAACTAGTGATTGTTGAGTTGTCACTTGTGTTAACTAGTGATTGTTGAGTTGTCACTTGTGTTAACTAGTGATTGTTGAGTTGTCACTTGTGTTGAATAGTGAGTGTTGAGTTGTGACTTGTGATGATTTTCAACTTTGAAGCCAAGGTGTAAAATTCCTCTGGTCTAACGCAATCTCCACAGGGCAACATGATCTCGTGAGCAGAAGAAATGCACATTTTACTCGACCTCAAGGATCGTCCAATCAACAACTGCTTCCTTGATGTGCTGGAAAAATGACTCTGCTCAGAGAAGACGCTGCATTTATATTCCTGATATCTACGAGTAAAAAATCGTGGTTAGTTTTCTTACGTTGACTGTGTCGTCTAGATTATATGTTACTAGTGTCTCTCAATGATAATAACTTAGGAAAAGTGTGATGGCCAGAGTAAAATGAGTTAGAAAAAATCCACTGAGGGTAATCATGGGCGTGATTGAGGGCATCAGTGTAAAATCATGTAAATTGAGGTAAGAATGAATGCGAGGGAAAATATAGAGATTTAGGCTAAAATGAAAATGTGGGAAAATATGTAAATGAGGGTAAGAATGAAAATGAGGGAAAATAGGGAGATGAGGGTATAAATGGAAATGAGGGAAAATATCGGGATGAGGGTAAGAATGGAAATAAGGGAAAATATCGGGATGGGGAAAGAATGATCATGAGGGATATTATGGGGAAATAAAATATAAGGTTGAGGACGCTAATGAATACGTGGGAAAATATGAGGAAGGGGATAACTGAAAGAGAAAACATGAAGGACAATGAAGAAAAATATTTGTAAGAAGAGACGAGTGGCATTAGAAACAGAGACGAACATAAAACTTAGGATGAGAGGGAAAGACAGGAAGGAAAAAACTGCTCTAAATATGAATGAGAAAAGGATGAGGATGTCAGCAAAAATAAGAGGGTAGATAATAAAACAATTACAGAAGTGATGGACAATACGAGACAGGATAAAAGAGGTTAAGGAGACCAAAAAACTAAGAGTAAAGAACTCTTCAAAGTATGGGGGAGAATGAATGAAAAAAATGAACAAGAGTAAAGAGTAAAAATTTTTACAAAATGGAGAAATGCTTGTTTTTTAGTATATATATTGTTTTACAATTGTTTTGTGTGAAATCTCGCTGCGCAAATGGTCATGCAGTGTGTCTGTGTCTTCACGCCATTTGTGTTACAAGTTTTCCTGATTGTTGCGAGCAAACTTCAATGAAATATTTGACCATGAGATAATATAATTAATAATAAATCTTTTCTTGCTTTCATTATGTAAAATTAAATTGAAAAGAAGCTTTTACATACGTGAAAAATAACCCACATAAGTATTCATCAAAAAATACATCAGAACAGTAAGATATTAAATGCAAATATTTAAATTAATTGTATTTGTCGATTGTATCATGAAAACCGAGAAATTTGTTCATTTTCAGTCCAAGATCTCGGGAACTTATTGTGTTGATATTTACATGAGATATATGAGCATATATTGCCATCGATTAACATAAGAGATGCCTCGAATAAATTTCTAAAATACATTCATCCATATTCATACGATGCAAACAAACAATTTTTAATATATAATTTTAAAATATTCATGCCAAGCAAACCAACAAGCAAACTCTTAGTGTTCGTTTACGAAGTCTACTTCCAATTCAACCATGTTTTATGCAACTACCAACACATAATGTAAATATACTTACGAATAAACGTACACACATATACATATGTATCTGAGAGCGTGGGTTCTTGACAAGTGGTTGGAGTGCTCAAATTTTCATTACTTCAATTGAGTTAAAACCTTGACCTGTGACAATGAATTTACGTCAGGAGGCTCAAGTTACCCTCAACAACAAGTCATTTAGAGCTCTAACATGGGATAATTTTAGGTCAGAATACTCAAGTTACCCGTAACAAGTCTAGAGCTCCTACATGAGGTAACATCAGGTGAGGAAGATCAAGTTAACCTTAACAATAAGTTATGCAAAAACTAGCTAATCCATTACGAGGGTCTATTAATCCGCTTGCCATTAATCCGCTTAATGCCTGACAGCAAAAAATAAATATCATTAATAAGGATTTTGAACAACGACAAAACACTAGTAATAATTGGAACTTACAGTTTTTCATAAAAAATACCATCGTCCAAAGGAACGACAATACTTTTGGGTACTTTTCCCTTAATACTGAGGAATTCTCTCCCCACATAATGAAGTGGTTTAGATTTTTGCATAGCTTCTCTTTATGCAACATGGTTTGTCTTTGTCATCTGATCTTCCAGCCTTATTCTTTCATGCTTCGAAACTTAGATGGTCTTTTAATAAAGAGAATGATGTTTTCAACATACTTGAGTCTTGCATTTCAATTCTAAGTCACAACTGAGAAAGTCAAGAAGTTTGTTTTCTCTCAATTACATGTACCTCAAGTTGTTATTTTTGCTGTGGTTCATATTAGTACCTATTATTTTAACAAAGATAAACTGCAAATTTCACATTTGAAAAGTAAACGCGTTTCATCTGCTCAAGAAATGGATTTTATATGCTAATCTTATTCTTTTGTATTGACTACAAAAGATGTCAATAGTTAATTAGAGATCAAAATGGAAACTTCTATAAGTTTTTAGCAAAAAATTTGAATTGTATTCAATACATGTAAATATATCAGACTTCCAGGTATCGCAAAGAAATTCGCTCCACATTTTAATTCCCAATGACTGTTTATTTAACGTAAGAAATTTCACTTTCCAAATGCCAACATTCATCGGAATCAACATTTTTTCTAAAAGGTTTATTGGTTCACAGGCCCAGGGGATACAATCAAACGGCCTAGGAACAAAAACATTTATTTGTTTTGTGTGAGATATTCTTGTTAATTGTTTCTGGTCCAAGAAAGCTCTCATTGCTGTAAGCACAAGTTTTGAAACTATCTATCAGAAAACCAGTATTAGAAATGTTCAGTTCTGTCATGCATGAAGGAAAAGCATTTCACAAATAGGACATTTTTGTAACGAAGTTCTTGTGAGCAGTGAGGAAATTGTGTGATGCTCAACCTTGCATAAAAAGAAAGGACGAAACATTAAATATATAGTACTCTTGTTTTAGTTCACTTAGTGGTTCTATCAACGAACTCTACAATCCCTTTCTCTCATTCTTTTATCATAATTCATTTTCATTCATGGTCGTATTTTACATTTTCGTAATTATTTGGTTGTGTTCTTCTATTCATTGATTTCCTTATATTAACAGCGGCCAAAAAAACATTATTACTGTTTTTTAAATGAAAGATGGTATCTAGAGTATAGAAAAATTCCCAAATTTAAGCCCTCTTGATCGTTTTGCTTATGATTGTTCGCTTGGGTATCAGCTGCTTATTGAGGTAGTTAAATTTTTTCTTATTTTTTCATCAAGACTTCACTTTGCAATTAACAACTAATTGAAATAATTAAACAATTTTCTAAAACACAGTAACGAAACTTCTAAACAACGTACAATTCTGATTGGGAACTTTGGACGTAAAACAAACGACTGAACATTTGTCTATTTTCTGTGGGTTGAATTTACTCAATATGTGCACTATTGTATTTTTCTTGAAACTAACACTGTAAATCCTGCGTTAAAAACTAAACTGTACTTCATTAACTAAAGTTTTCCTTCATTCCAACATTCTAATTATTAACTAAAGTTAATAAAAGCTGCGTCATGGCACCTCGTAATAACTCAAAGCAAATATTTTAGGCTGGGTTTTCCTGCATCCCAGCATTTTTTACTTCGTCATGAAAGCGAACCTCATAAACATTGAGAATGTCTTTCAATATGTAATAAAGATGGACTGGGAAATAGACCCCAGTACGTTAGAATTTTTTATCTGAATTTGTTGTATATGTATTAGTTATTATTTATTTTATTCAATTGAGTGAATCAAAGTTTTAAAATACAGTTTATTCATTCGTCATACTCCCTTTTAAATATGATGCAACGTCAATATTAACATTCTTAAACTTATTATATCCGTACATAATACGTAAAGAAATTTGAGATTTTTACCAAGCAATTGCAGGCTTGAATGTTTTCGCTTTGCCGTAAGCGATAAGCATATTTTCTGTATTATTTCCTCTGGCACGCCTTTTCATAACAAAAAGGTTACACGAACCAACAAAAAGACGTCGTGAGTTGACGTCGTTTTCTCTGAATGGTCCAGAGACTCAAAGGACTTTCTTTTGATAAGCATTCATTAGAACAGCGTCCTTTTGATGCTCCGGTATGACGGAAGTGGCCACAGCTCCAGTGTTTACAACTTCATGGAACTGAGAAATAACGAGACAGTGCTTTATTGCATCAAAGGAACATTTACGCCAGGAAAACAATGAACGTAATTGGCTTAATTGCTTATTCTTAGAACTGTAATTAGTATGTATGCTCATTTTTTACTCTTCCAATTAGCTGATTTTAGCTGTCATCGTTCGCTCACGTCTTCGCATCTGTTATAATTCCCCTTATTTTTGTTCAATATCAATATCTACGTACATTGGTCGTATAGAATACTCTACTACGTGTGTGTGCGTGGATTTAGGTATATGGCATGCATGTATGCAACATTTAGGCGTGCAGTATCGACGTATTCAGTTTCTAAGTCTATATACAGCTTATGATACTTAAAAATAAAATATTGAAGTGTAAGGCGGGTATTTTAGGTGAGTACCATTTTGGTATAAAAAGATGAAAAATATTTTCCACACATTTATTTCTACATAAAGGCTTAGACCAACGTCTACTTTTCGACATAATTTTCACTTATATTAAGGCACTTATCTATTAGTAAGCAGAGAGAGCATGAATTCCATCCTCTTAGAATTTAGCCACCTGATTACTTAATCATAACTCCAGCTTGTAAAAGACAAAATGTTGAGTCTCTAACCAATGCTGAACAAATTGATCAAACCATTTAAAGATGATCGTGCAAAATCAGCAATGGGATTATTTTTCCTCACAATACTCATCCCCACGTGGCTCATCAAACTGAAGATCTCATGGCGTCGTATGGCTGGGAACGATGAAAACGATTTCATCTCCTCCGTACAACCCAGACCTAGCACCTAGTAATTATCACGTCTTCTTATACTTAAAGCAGCACTTTGGTGCTCAGCACTAGGACAACGATGCAAACGTAGCACTTCTGGAGTAGCTTACGGACAATTTTTGATTCTTTCACGCAGGATTCCTACTGAAAAGTATTTTTAAGTCATGCAAAATATCCAACTTACGTAGGTTATAATTAAATACATATCTGAGTACTCTTTTCCTTCCTTGGAGTGCTCATCAGTAAAAATCTGTCTCTGTTAGAAAGCGAGACATTAAATATCTCATTTAATTGTTCATTAAATTTTTGTGACTCCATTAGTGTTGAGGAGACTACCAATTTAAGACACATCAGTTACAGTAACATGTTGTTGTGTCCGAGAGGAGTTCTGCTCTCAGTTAACAGAAGTGCTTAGTGTATACCTTGAGCTATTAATTTTCATTTAAATATTTAGCTGGGATAATTGAATAGGTCTCCCAGTCAGCACACATAGAAAACGCAGCTTTGAAACTTTGCACAAACTTGCAAGTGAAACGCAAACAGCGTAAGAAGAAAATGGAAATGCAAGTAATGTGGAGGTGTCTCGTATTCTTCTTAATTCAGAATGGGCTTCAGAATGCACGTACGCGTAGCCTTTTAATTCAATATTATTGAGGATACTGTGTTTGATTGTTGAAATTAGCAGAATTTAAGTACGGAATAAAAATAGTTTCAGAAAGTGTATTTTTCCTACATTTAAAACTTTTCAACTGGTGGTTTTTCGCACTAATGAGAAAATAATTCAATTCTTAGGAGTTATGTCTTTAAGCGAAAAATTGTGGTTATGAATTATGAGATCGTTCGGCAGTAACTTATTAATGGGGCATTCATTCATATATTCATTCATTTGCTTGTTAATTCATTCATTTGTATATTCTATGCTTAACTTGACGTAAGCCGCACAAATGTGGCCTGGTCTTCAAGTGTACAGGAATTTAATGCAATCTCTGTAGGTTGGATAAACTCAAACTCAGTAGTTAAAATTAGGCGTAAATTACGGCTACGTTGTGAATTGGTTTATTAAACGGGATTGTTCGGGAACATGCATTGTGCATCAAACTTGACTGACGGGGAGAAACTGGAACAAAAATGGAGTATCTATAATAAAACTACCAGGATTTAGATCCCGAGATGTGCATATCGCTTACAATTGTTATCAATAAAAATGCCACAAATGTGTGAAATGTGTCATTTTTTCATGGGGTAAATATAGATTAATTAATGAAAACCCTTTTATTATATTTTTGATCAATTGCCTGAAAGATGTACGCCTATAGCAAATAAGAAGAGGATTAATTATGATGAAGATGGCCAGCTATTATATTGTCATTTTCAAGAATTCGTTTTCAAGTTATTTCATGAATCGTGAAAAAATGTGTGCCTCAGTATTGTAAGATAAAATGTATGGTATTTTGACGTACAAGTGGGCATAAAATAGACCAAAATTTAAAAATTCATAGATACTACCTTTCATTCCTACATCAGACAACAATATGGTTGTATTAGATTGTTACAAAAATAATGGTCGATTTCAGAAGTATGCGTTGGCCTTCGAGCGACCATTATTTTTGTAACAACCTAATATTTTAGAAAATCAAAATGACCCTAATTTGCCAATCTGATGCCAGGTTTTGTCCTTTTATGCTTCCTTTTCTTGCATTGCCTCGTGACATCCAAGGCGTGCATTAGTGATCAGAGTTCGGAGGCAGAGATCTGGTTATCCTCTCCTTTCTCATTATTAACTGTATATGCTGACTCTGAGAATTCTATTTATTTCGCTTTCCATTTAATTTTCTTTAAATTATAAATATCAGAACATGCATGTCAAAATGCATAATTTTGCCATGTATTATGGCATAGTTCGAGTGAAGTTTATTGTTTACTGTAAATACAAAATTAAATGCTCACTCATTTCTCAGAGTAAGGCTTGCGAACACACAAGTATAAAGTGCGTACTGTAATTTAAATTCATGTGTGGTTAAATTTTATCAGAGAAAATTTGTACAGTTAATGAAGCAAAGCTTATCGACTGCGACTGAAGAACAATGGCAACTATGGATTATTCTAAGACATTAAATATAATTACGGAAGTGCAAGTAAATACAGAGTCTGAGAATTAAACTCTGGGCTTGTTAGTTATTCAAATTTAGAAACTAACTTCGAGTAACGTGTGATGGTGAAATCAAATTATTGATGATTTTGAGACACAGAAATTTGCATCTCTAGAAATTCTCACACAGAAGTACGTAAACGTTGAAAAAATATTACATCGGACTGAATTACAGAATTTATATCTTCTACCTCATTTAGCTGTGAAGGATCGAAAAGATTAGGTGAAATGCAAAATCTTTGCATAATTTCACAGATTGAGATGCTTCATCAGACGAGAATTCGTCTGATGACGGATCGAAAAGATTAGGTGAAATGCAAAACTTTGCATAATTTCACAGATTGAGATACTTCATCAGACGAGAATTCGTCTGATGACGGATCGAAAAGATTAGGTGAAATGCAAAACTTTGCATAATTTCACAGATTGAGATACAACATCAGACGAGAATTCGTCTCATGAGTCATCACGGAAAACAACCTCCGGCGCTCAGCACCAGCACCACAACTTCTATAAAGTGTCACCTGGAAAAGGAAAACGAGAAAAACTAAACCATTTTATTTCTCGAAATTAAATTTTGCTCGTGCAGGACGTGCAAGTTTGTGGTTGACTTGACTGCAGGAAAAAAAATCAGCTGGAACTTTGGGTTAAACTTTTATCGCAAGCAGCAGCAGAGCTCTTAAAATTCTGGCACATTTTTTTAAATGAGTGAATGCATCTGCCACCTGCTTTGCAGATGTCAATACAGTTGCATTGTTGTCGTCATCTCTGGGATAATTTATGCTGTAATATTTATTGGTGTTGTACTATTAATGGTGCAGTATTTTAATCTTGAAAGTGCAATAAAATTATTTTTCGATAATAATAATACTAAGGTACTATTGTACTACTTATGGTGTATTAATAATATTCAATAACACAGTGTGAAAGGTGCATTAATTTTATAGCGTAGTAGTGAAAATTATGTAAGAATGTTATAAAACCAGGTTCATGAATTTGATCGCACAATAATGAAAACTTGTGTTGCTCGTATAATATTTACTACATAATAGAGATGCTTATCCAATTATGTTGAATGGAGACCTTTTTTGAGGGTCGAAAATCGATCTCATATTTTCACATCATAATGTCCTTATAAAATTGTCTATTTATTCCTCAGTATTTCAATCCGCCCAAGGCGTCCCTATGTGTCAGCGTTCCAACAAATAGATATTTGAAACGTCATTTGAAACCGCTATTAACTTCTACGTTTTTGTTCTTAAGAAACTGATGACACTATTTGATGTAGGTAACCGTTATCAAAAACTGCAGAAGCTTCGCACGTGAAACAATGTCAAAGCCTGGACGATTTTCCTTTGTGTTTGGAAATTGAGTTCTTGCACTTGAAAGCTCGGGGGAAATCAGATTTGAAATTGACTGATAGGCATTTCTTTCTATTTTAACCGTCTCATCAATAGCCAACCTTGTCACGTGAAAGACTTTTCTGACAGTGAATTTGACTTTGATGAACAGATGGAGTCGTCCATTAGGTGGTGACGGGATGCTGCACCTGCGGAGGAATAGGAATGCCTGAAAGAATAAGGAAAAGAAGAATTGCGGGAAGAATTAGGACGGATGTAAATTTTTAAAATGATAAGAAAGAATAAGAATGACTGGGAGAATATGAATGACTGGGAGAATACTGGAAAAATAAGAATGATTTAGCATAAGACAGACTGGGAGAATACTGGAAAAATAAGAATGATTTAGAATAAGACGGACTGGAAGAAAACAAACACATAGGACTGATTGGAATAGTGGTAAATAAGAGGAATGAGTATTGAAATGATTAAAAAAGTAGAAAAGATTGGGTTTGATTGTAATAATAAGATTAATTGAAAGAGTAGGACAAATTGGGAATGAGTGGAAGAATATGGAACAATAAGAATGATTGAAGATATATGAAAGAATTAGGATCATTGGAAGAAGAAGAAGTGGTGGAAATAACTGACAACAGTAATTTAATATTCACTAGCTTTGAGTTGCTCAACATTAGCTGGTGTCAAATAATTCTTAGCTAAATACTAGGAGTATTTGAGGGTATTTCAATTATAATTTAATGGTAAAGAGTATGACATTGACACTTGACCTCTGGCTGACGTAATTTAGAGGAAGTATTTCATGGACGTGGAGAAATTAAATTACAAATCAAGTCTTGTGTTCTTTAATGTGTGAAATGACAGAGGAACTTATAGTAAATGGTGTGCAAAACATGTAACTGGACGGGACCAAATAAGCCAAGTCTCTTATGAAGATGGAAGAGTTGAACAAGGTATTGTTGCCAGGTGGAGTCTCATGAGATTCTTTAAATTAAACACAGCTATTTAAGACGCGTAATTTCCAATTATAGCTAAAAGTTTATAATATTATTACACAGTACACATATATATATATACATGTATATATATATACATACATATATATATATTATATCATTACTTTTTCATTATTTAATAAAAAACTGTGCAATTAAATGCTAACCTAAACAATATGTAACTACATCTGAATTTTTAGGAATTTATTAATTTTTTGATGAATTAGATAATAGATCAAAATGATATCTGAGACAAAAAGGTGCTTGTATCTCAGCAGTTGAAGAAATGTTTTACTGAAACAATGACTGGAGTAATGCTCAGCGTGGCAATATATAGAGTCTAGTTGTATTATGAGAGACAGGAGTGGAACTGATTTGCAATTCAGCATCAAAACCTCCCACTTTTTTGATGATGATGGACGCAATCCTGTGAATAACAATTACAAGACGCTAACAATTACGCCATGGGACTTGGGTAGCTTACGGCATGGAACTTGGGTAGCTTACGGCATGGGACTTAGGTATCTACGGCATGGAACTTGGGTAGCTTACGGCATGGAACTTGGGTAACTACGGCATGGGACTTGGGTAGTAACCCAAAAATGGGCCAAACTGCTCGTTTCTACTGCTTTATTCTATTCTATAAGAGAACTCAGGAAAGAATGGGAAATGCATTTGTGTCTCTACATTTGCAGCCCCGTTGTTTAAGCTGTGTTTTGTGCTCAACATCAACTAGCGTCCTACTCACAAATATGAGAGAAAATAATAAGGAAGGCCTTGTTATAGCCTTCCTCATTATTTTAAGTCTAAAACAACAGAAAAATAACTGAATATGAAAGAAATGAAGCGTTATATAATACATCAATTGTAAATCAAAGAATGAATTTAACGATTGTATCAGACTAAATGACTTGACAACTGATGAGCTGTATGATGAATGAAACCATAACCAATTTGGATGACTTGTTGTTGAATAGATTTCGAGAACGAACGATAATCTAAAATTACATTTTTCTTAACTGTAGTGCATATGACAGACTGAAGTGAAAATTTCAGGTGTGTATTAAAAAATATATGAGCTTGAATAAATGAATAATCACTTGTGCTTATCATTATAGAAGTAATTTAAAAACTCCGTTTGAGAGCAATGATAAAGAAACTATACTGCAAATGAGCAGCAAAATTCGATTGTAGCTTCCAAAGGATTATGTTAATCAAAAAATAGGTTGGGTTAATCAAAAAATAGGCAGTAAAATTGAATGCATTAAATGCTTCAAAAATATGGGTGCAAAGTAACGACTGAGTGAGCGCAAGACTTAGATTTTTCCTTTACAAAATAGCTAAATTATTCCCTTTAACATAAAGTAAATTTATTCTTGAAATAAGTAAAAAGAACAGTAATATACTTACAACTCTTACTCTGAATTCCAGAATTATTAAAGCATAGTGTCAATATGAAGAGCTTTTTAAGTCTATATCGTCAGTTACACACTGAAATAATCAGTTACAACGTAGAGACATAAGTGGTTTAGGTGCTGTAGGAAATACTGTTGATATCAGTTGAGTTTTTTCTCCGTTTCGTGTGTAGGAGCAGTGCCATGACTAAAATTACTGTCATTTATTGTTTATAAGTTTCGGCCTATGAAAAGCTTATAAATGGAAGAAAATATGTAGAAAAACTAAAACAAGCTTGAAAGAGAAAAAGTTCTGACACGAATTGTACATTTGCAATAGTACTTCAAACTTATTATCCATTCTATGCACAGAGCAGATTCACAAATATTTCGTTATGATGTACGTCTTGCTTATCTCAAGATTGAATTTCAACTAAAAATATTCGAGCATCATCTGAGTCATATGTTCGCATTCGAATAAAAAGTTTCCATCATTTGCATAAGATACTCATTTTTTACATTACAGAGGCATCTGTACGCACTGATTCTTCAATTGAAGTTCATGATACCTAGCCTTTTTATCAATACAACGTATGTGAGATTTGTTTTTTGATTTGCTCAACTTCCTACAATCCACTTAGTATAGTTTCAAAATGTTAACGTAACTTGGCGAGAAAATTTAGAGGGTCTAAGCTTTCGAATATGAACTCTATTATAAAAGTTATGGTCTTCGAAAAAAGTACAGCATTCCATGGAATGGGAAGACATATGCCCTAGAAATATTAAGGCGGCAAAAGGATCAAATATTAGTTCGACCGACCTTTCCCATAGTCCATTTATTGTTACTCGTGAAAAACAAATAATTTCAAACGATACATTCAATCTAAATTTTGTAGTAGTGAAACTCATACTTGAAGGATCTCATCTACATGTTCATATCGTATGGCCCTGCAACAAACGGAACACGTATAACTTCCAGGCTTGATTGAATAATTAGCAATGATTGATTATGTTATTTCGTCAGCCTAATTATTCCCTCGAAAGAGCAGCCTGTTTCCTGCTCAGGCTGCATAAGATGGCTGTTTGCCTCTCGGGACACGTTCAATTCCAAACTGATTTGGGCTTTACATCCTCGGCTTTGTCTCAAATTGCGTCGTGAAGCCTGTTTCGATATTAAGGCTTTCGTTTCCACCACACCAAATGGAAACTTGCAAATATGGGTTCAGCTCTCCGTAGAGTTTAGAAAGGCAGAGTACTCGAAGTAAATATAATTATCATGTAACCATGAATGTGATTAGATACATGAAATAGTTTTTTCATATATTTTTGCACAAATTAATTTATATTAATTGAAAATTTTCTGCCGTGTTTCGTATATAAATAATCTAAGTACAGTCAATCAATGGTACGAAAACGTGCGGATAGCTTCCACAATAGAAAGTTGAACAAGAATATGCTCACAAATTATTGTTGGGTGGCCTCCTCATTTGCAGTTATAAGCTAAATTCATTATTCCAACGATCAATCTTCGTTTCAAGGAATGCCAGTATTACGGTCTTTGCTCCTCAAAGTTTCTAACATTTCTCTCATTACAGCATACATTTCTCCCGGGAGATTTAAAACAAAGTATTATGCGTCTCAATTTTGAACCAAAATTGCCTTGCATAGTTTTTCTTAATATGGTTCTAATTTCATCCATAAATTTCATCATTAAAACACAGTGCAACGAAAATGAAGGAGTATTTTCTCTCATTTAATTGGCTTCAACTTAAATTATTACGATTAAATTATTTCGATTTAAATTTAGCTAAGTATTCAATCATGGGAACATGGATGAATTCTTTTCGTAATCACTTGAATCAAAATTTATGTTGGTAAAATCAGTGTACATGCTACGATCAAAATAACTAAACACACGGGTATGTTCAGTCTCACAAATACAACACAATTGCTTGAATACAAGCAGAATTATTTCTAAATGCCTGTAGTATATGAGAGCTTTGGAAGGCCTGTACAATGCCCGTGAGGTGGCCATATGAATAGCTTTCTAGATCCGCACCTCGGTACACAGAACGCATGTTATACATTCCTAATTCTCGTGGTACTGACACTGAAATTACAGCCTAGTCTGACACCCAACCAAGTAGCGTCATAAGAAACTTATCTCATATTATCTCCTCAATTCCCCTTAACTTTTATGAGCAGTCATAAAAACGTGACTCGGAATGTTCGTGCGGGCCGCGCTGTGATGGAATTAGATGGGAGGAAAAAATTTGGAACACATAAATATTTGAAAATAATTGAAGTTTTTACAGTGGAATGTTTGGAATGAACAGAAATGTTAGAATGCAGCTAAAACTTTGAGGCGCTCTGAGTGTAAGTTTTCTGTTTTGTTCTAGAATAAAATTACTGAGGGAATTATTGGAATACTGAATTGAAAGAAGAGATGTTGGAACACAACACGAGAAATTTGTTGAGAAAAAATTTCGAAAGAAGGTGTAAAAAAATTAGAAGTTGAAAGCATACCATTTATAAACTTTTTGAAATAAAAAATATTGAATCTATAGGAATATGTACGAGTGAGATATACAGGATGTTCAATAATTAACGTTACAACTTTTAGAGTCAATATTCATTAAGCAAACAAACGTATCCAAATGAAACATGAAAAAAATTAGAAGCTGTATTTGTAATAGTTGCAAATTAATACATTTGATTGAGCATGCCCTTCCTCTGCACCAATGACAAACTGAAGACCGGAAAGAATGACCTGCACGAGTCACGGATTATTTTTCTAAAGATTTTGAGTTTTGACTTCGGTGCTTCGAAATTTTAGTGAAGTATCAATGAAATCTTACTCTCCAGCATGGATCAGAAGCCATAATTAAGAGGATTCAGGTTTGGCGATGAGGGATGCCTTTCCTCCTCAGATATGAAGTATGAAACATTGAATGTCAACCACTCCTGTGTTTTATTTACCCCATTTGAGGGTGCCGAGTCTTGCTGAAATAATCATTTGCACTTTTTGAAATGATTTTTAGCCCAAGAAAACAATAATTCTACAAGAATGTCGTTGCAGTAGTTTTCTTGGTTAAATTCAAACCCTTTTCACAAAAAACAGTAAACTCTTTTCTGTTTCTGTAACTGCTGCCCAAACTATCACTGCCGTCGCTCCTTGTCTTCAAGTGACTACCCGAGTGTCAATCTCACCAGTCCTAGACCAAAATCGATCATTTAGTACGTTATATTTTTACTAAACATAAAATTTCTTTCAAACTATACATAAGGTTCAGTAGCATGCCTTTGCAGATAAGAGAAAGAAGGATTTTATTTATCATCATACGTTTGTCCACTTTTTTCGTAGCTAACAGCCGTTTCTTTTGATGTTTGTAAGAATAGGGCTTCAAGTCTTTGTGAAGAATGATAGACGTGGTTCCGACGAGTACATTTCCCTCTTTTACTAGATTTCTGAGGGATCACTTTGGGTGTCCTCTGAGCTTTTTTCCGGAGAGTTTTACCTGTTTAATATATGACGAATAATGCTGATATAAATCATACTATGATATTAATTTCCGGAACCTGACATCCCAAGATCCAGGCAGAAAATACTGAAGGAACTTGGTAGCCTCAGTTCTGCTCCAGGAAGAAAATGCTGACGCACGCACATTTGTTGTTCGTGGGGGCCGAGTGCTGTGTGAGCTTCACTGCCTGAACTATGATTTTTTCATAATTAACTACAATCCTGATCACTATGATTTTTTCATAATTAACTACAATCCTGATCACTATGATTTTTTTCATAATTAACTACAATCCTGATCACTATGATTTTTTCATAATTAACTACAATCCTGATCACTATGATTTTTTTCATAATTAACTACAATCCTGATCACTATGATTTTTTCATAATTAACTACAATCCTGATCACTCTGATTTTTTCATAATTAACTACAATCCTGATCCACGGAAAAACTATTATGGTGTCCTGTGTATCTAAGTATTTTTGAATTAATTTTACAACCTTGTGGTAGAATTCCTCGTTTGTGGCTATATGGAGAATGTAATGTCATTACGAAGGATCATATTAAGAAGTTATTTTCAAGAGTATCGTTACAGTGAGAGTGGATTGAATGAATTTGAAGTATTGTTGAGCAGAAAGCTTCTTAATATTGGGTTTTTAAAATATTAGTCCAACATACTTTTTTATTGAAAAATTATTTAGAATGTTTAAAAAATGGTAATTTGAAAATATTTTTTCCTTTTACAAATGAAATACTGGACCTTAAGGTCGTTCAGTATCAGTCGTACTTAAAAAAATGTGTTTCACGCCTATTTTTCAGTAAAAATTTTCACACTTTCACGTGTGGTATTCAGTGATATTGTTTAAAAATTTCCAATGACAACAGTATACATGTCGACAATAAAAGAGGAAAATAAACTAAAAACTTGTTAGTTCTGGAGCTCATTTCAAAGTTATTTGCCTTTTGTGATGCACAGATAGGCTCTTGATTTTGCTCCATGCAGAATTCACTCTTTAATTAAAGTCTGAGTGAGTGCTGATGGAATGGTGCCATTGAAGAAATGAACAAATACAAACTTCAAAGATACACTCATATGAATGTACTATAACGTTTCTGCAACACAGAGTAAATTAAATATTTGGTTCAATTACCATAGAGTTTTTGAGTGTTGTATTACGGTGATTGAAATGTAAAAGAATACGAAAGATACTATAGTTGGCTTACGTTATACACATAGTTAAATATGGAAGCCTTTTAGCTTTCATATAGAGTAGAAATCATATTTCTAGTTAGAACTATTAGGTTGTTACAAAAATAACGGTCGATTTCAGACGCCTTCCAGACTTTCGAGCGGCCATTATTTTTGTAACAACCTAATATGATGCTCGTTAATCTAAAATCTTATCACAGGTAGGGAAATAGAAATTTTGTGTAAATTCGACAATAACTAAAGTGTATGAGCTCGTACTACAGGCCCGTTTCACAAATGAAAGACTTTGCCAGCCTAACACTACCTTGCCAGCCTACCCTAACACTACCTATCCCGCTGCCGACATGGTTGACGCGGCTAGAAATACGGCATGGGACTTGGGTAAACACCCGAATAATTATCAAAGTAATTATCCGACCCAAGAATGGGCCAGAAGGTTCGTTCCTATAGCCTCATTCTATTCTATTCTATTCTATTCTATTCTATTGTTTCGTTAGCTCTGAAAACAGAAAAAGTTCAAAAAATAATAAAAAAAAATCTTCTACATTTTGTTCATTACAACACTTTCTTTTTTCATAGTAATAGTTTAATAAGACGGTGACGTTGTTTACTTAACGCTTGAAAGTATGAGAAGTGTTGAATGTTAGAGACTTTCTGACATTTTGCAGAATACTAGACACTTTCTAACACCTGTAAGAATGTTAGAGACTTTCTGACACTTGGTAGAATATTATACTTTCTGACGCTTGTTAGAATGTCAGACACTTTCTGACACATGTAATGTGTCAGACACTTGCATGCACCAGAGGATGAGGCACTCAGTTCTGTATCAGAAGTATTATCAATCGCAAAGTGAACGGTGACACACAATTCTTGTCAGCCTGAAACAGATGCACTCGCGTTAAACTGACATACTGGTATTCATCTATGCCCTATAGACCTTACCCTCAAGGAACAGTTAATTAAAGTTGCAGTTTGCAGCATTTGAGTGCCACGTTAAAGTGACAGACTTATTGGAGATCCAAAATGACAGATTTTATATTAAAATAACACACTTTTAAACACAGAATTGTCCGATAAAATAGCACGCTTCTAATACCTAAATACACAGGGTTAATTCTAATAATAAATAAATTTATCAACACAGTGGTAATTCGATATTGCAACACTAGATTTAAATAGCAACAGTGAGGTAAAGAAATGCAGAAAGAATTAATATACCATCTGCTGGTCACTCGTCAAACACCTGCAAAACCAGAAGCAACATTTCCAATAATTCTGTCATTTCGGAGAAAGCAGTGCGACGCTGCGGCAAAAGAATTCTGCAGTCATCGGTATTTGCGGACTGTGCCCAAGCATAACACACATTTCCACCTGTTTACTGTGTGTGTCCGAACATAGCTCTGCCTATGGTCCTGTGTTGATACAGTCACATTGTGTCTGTGTGTGTCACTGTGTTGACACGGATACACTGTGTGCGTGTGAGTGTCACTAAGTTGATACGGCCACACAATGTGAGTCACTGTGTTGACACGGATACACTGTGTGTGCGTTCCTGTATTGGACATTGCACCCTTTGTGTGTGTGTGTGTGACTGTGTTCTACACGAATATTGTATATGTTTTATCTTGTGTTAAACATGGACACTGTGTGTGTGTGTGTGTGTGTGTGTACCGGTATAATTTTTTTCAGTTGTTTAGCCAGCATCCAATCAAATACACAATATACAGTTCAAATGAATCAATTGAGACTATGGATTTTTTTTGCAAGGGGAATCATAATATGACACTTTTTCCCTGGATGAAAATTAAGTTCAGGTAAATTACACATCTTTAAGTAATAAGCAAAATTCTTTGTACGAGCTTAAGGGGAAAAGAAACTGTTTTGTAAAAAGTTATTCTTCGGTAATTAAATACCCCTCTCACATCTTGTGTTATTTAAGGACGTAGCAGACCTGGAAAAGTTTGTTCAGGAAGAAATGTCGTTCAGTATCTTCGCTCAGGCTCTCATGCTTCCTTGCATCACAGAACTCAACCATAAAAGAGCAAGTTGTAGTTGAACTTTTGCATCTCGAACTGTCTATATTGGAAAATGCACAGTACTCATCATCTTGAATAATAAACTGTATGTATTTGGTGAATGGCCTTTGCGAAAACTAGTGCATTTCTGTCAGAATATTTGGTAAAAAACATAATTCAAGGAATGATAGAGTGATCAATTTGATTTAATCAAGTTGTCAACATAAATATAAATAAATTAATGTATCGACAAATTTATCAATATAACTATAAATATATCAATGTAGCACTAAATAAATCAATAGAGCGATAAATTCAGATGTACCGTGCTGTCACAATATAAAGATAAATAAATTAGTGTATGGACAAATTCATCAACATAGCGATAAATATATCAATGTAGCAATAAATCAAGAGAGCGATACACTGAGTTGGAGCGAGTTGTCACAACATAAAGATAAATAAACTAGTGTATGGATGAATTTATCAGTATAACGATAAATATATCAATGTAGCAATAAATAAATCAACAGAGCGATAAATTCAGTTGGAGCGAGTTGTCACAATAATTGTCGTGCGTTCTGTGTACCCCGCATGTTGAATTATTCAGGGAGGTATGAATGCAATCAATCTGTTTGTGCTGAGACTGAAAAGAAATGGTAAAATCTGTTCACAAAGCACACGAATAATGACAACTTGAAAATACAGCATTGCATTTGTAGCTTGCAAATTTTTGTTCAACAAATTTAATCCCGAAAATACAGGAATTTTGAAATGGAGTAATAACACCTGCATTCGTAATTTACTTGGTGTAATTTACGAATGCCGGTGTAACCTCCATACTTAATTTAAATTAACTGCACAAAGTTTTGAAATCTCTGAAGTGACACATGTATATACTTTATTTGACTTTGATAACATATTTTTTTTTATTATATGATTGGTTGACGGAGTTAAAGCTGCAGTTCCTTATATAATGTTCAACCTCAAACCTTCTTCATTTAGGTTGTAAAGAATATTTTGTATATTGTTTCTCATGCCTTGAATGTACAAATTATTTGAAAATTTGTGCTAAATTTCAGGTCTAAAATAGAAAATAAAGTTACAAAACAAATTTTGGGCAAAATTTAAAGCGTTGCCGAGGTAAAAAGGCCTCATGATTAGGAGTGAACGATTACTGGTTGCAAATTTTAGAAAAATATAACTTTCTGATCTATAGAACCATCCTAAAGATCTTTTATGTGATAACAATTTAGCAGGATACTAAACAAAAAAAGGAAAAGGAACGTTGAGAAATGACGATGAGTATGTCTTGTTTTTTCCTTCTACAGAGAACGGCAACATAACTTTCAAAAAACGATGAAGTTATGTTCCTACAGCCTGTACATCGGGAAAGCAGTGCCAAGTAACTCAGGCTGTGTCATCTGGTAGTAAGAACAAAGATAAAATTTGTCAGGCTGGGCACTGATAAGTTATATTTACTTTTGTTAGCATTTTACCTGATACATGTCTACGTTAGGAACAATTTTACTGTAAGTATTCAGTTGGAGAATGTCGTTATGATTAGGGCTCAAATGAGGTTATTATTAGGATAAGGGTTAGAAATGAAATAATTGTTAAGATGGAGAGACAAAGTTAATTACTTTTTGTATTTTCGGAGATTGTATTTACTTGTGAGGTATGTATTTATATTCAACATATATTTCAAAGATGATAAATCATATTTTTTCGCAGCTGTGAAAATATGCTTATGCACCAAAAAATCATGCAGAAAAAGCTGTCCTGTAATTGGATCATCTATTCTGCCACTCCAACGATCTACTGCGATACTAGAGTGAGAATTTCAATCTTTGCGATATGAATCAGAAAATTTTTGCAAGAATTATTATCTTTGGTATGACTCATAGAACAAAATTTGAAATACTTGATGAAGTACATGAGACAAATGTGTCTCATTGAAACTTTATTGGAATACAAAATCAGCCAAAATATGCATTTAACCGTTTGATTAGGTTTTGATGGAAATTTAATAAGAATCCAAACTGACCTACATTGGATGGTTATCAGCAGTGCATGTATAAGTTATTTTTTTATATTTGGACACCAGAACGTGCCTCGTACCCATTACATCGTCTGCCGCCACTGAGCTCGACTCACAAATGTGTGTACATTGCGGCCTCTTCTTGTGAAATGTGTTTACTCTCCCATAAACTGGTGTGTCAGAAGGGATATGACTGAAACATCCTTGTTTACGTTGCAATGAGACTACTTCAAACCGACCAAACGTCCATAGAATTGGTCTAGAACTCAGGAGATGGGTAAAAAGGGTCTTTAATCTCGAGAAACAGTGTTATCATTGCAGGAGTTTAAACTGTTTGCAATTTCATGATACATTGCTAATTTCATGTCAACATCGCTGTTAAATTAAATGACGTGTTGTTTAAAGTTAACAGTGGTTGCAAAATAGTAATAATGAAGCAATTGTTTTGATAACTACTTGATGTATCTGCTATATATACTCAGTGAAGTGTAGGAACTTCAGAAACCGGCGAATGATTGAATGATGTTCTGAAATTACAAGGATTACGGGGAAAAACATGTCTGTTTGCATTCACGTTGATTCTGCGGAGTCTAAGGTAAAGTAGTGTTCAGTAGGTACGCTCGGTTTGATGCAGTTATAAACTTCGAAGGATGATTATGAAATGAGACCCTTGAGAAAGTCGAGCTGAAAAGATTTGTCAATCAAAGGATGATTTCAAAGTTGTTTGTCTCTAGTGCCTAGCCATTAGACTCAGTCTCCTGCTTCATTTGGTGGCCAACCTTGAATTATCGTCTGATTGAGCACTGATGAACTTGCACCCTTGACAAAATGAAAAAAAATCGAAGCCAAAAATATATTGATACACTGTCGGTGTTGGATAGTAAATTGAATATTAGTTTCAATTACCGTCGAGTTTCTTATAACTTGTGTAATAATAAGTGTATGCTAGTTCAAATTACAGTAGGATTTTCATAAATATCCATTTTATTCAATGAAATTTGCAGCTGAAGAATATGATAGCTGAGCAAATAATTTATATGTTACTTTGAAGTTTTTCTCAGATAATGAGATTTTTCAAAGAGAACCAGCTCAGCAAATAACTAAACTCCTAGCAATCTACTGTGTTCCGACCGTAACAATGTACAGTGCATTTGTGAAAAAATAAGTTGAATCTTAAGCTCAATCTCTGAAGACTTATTTACCTATATTGTGAGAATAATTTACCACATTCACTTGAGGTCGAGAATCCAGAGAATTACGCTGAATGCTTGTTCCAGATCCCGAGACCTTTTGAATTTGATACTTTTGAATGCATTATGAATCATGTCTTAGGAGGGTCAGAACCCTACAAGGTCCACACGAAGCATGTCCTTGAACCGAGGTCATTTACATCAAAGTGGCCACTGGGAGACGTTATGGCTGGAATAGCATGGCTTTATTGATTTTCGTCTTAACAATTTTCATAAACTTTTGTTACCCATGAAATATTTGTTATAATGAGGACACAATCTGATATTGTAGGAACACTTCATCGTAGGCTAGTCTGTTCTTGTTTTGATTATTAATTTATAGATTTGTTTTATAATAGTAGTCGGTTTCACACTAGTACATATTTTTCACTGAAAATGTTTTAAGAGAACACATGGCAAAAATATTGAGATGGCAATAAATTAAACGAAACCATCCACTCATTTGAAATTGAGATGTGACAAAATACAAGGGCTCAAAGCTTGATGTATTTCCACAAGATTTTATCTCCGCGGGCTTGCGAAGGAGGTCATGTTTGCCCATTTACTGTCATTGGGAATTATGTACCCCGCAGTAAAGCTAGTAATCTTTAGCCTTCACATCACTAAAACAACGATTAATAGTATTGAGAAACACCCTGCACCTAGCCATTGTGCACACAGGACAAACCAGTACGCAACTTAGAGAAAGTTTGCGAGTCTCCTAATGGATGTGAACACCGGGCTCCGAGACGCAATGGCCGAAGCTTCAAAGTGATGCTGTGTGTCTGAAATAGAACCGTGTCAAACACGGCGGACAAGAGAACTTAAACAAAGCGTAGAGTAAAGCTCCCTCCTCTCTCTGCTGCAAGTGGAGGTGCCTGTGTAGCGAAGCCTTAAGATATTCTCTAACTGCATCGTCTAGAACGTAGTAATTAACTGTATTGAAATGGTAGAACACAAACTTGGGACTGAAGCTCTAAATAGCATACGACTTTGGTATACGGCATGGGACTTGGGTACCAACCCATGAATGGGACAAACGACTCGTTCATATTGTCTTATTCTATTCTATTTTATACGAAATTATAACTCTAGTTAGGACTTGAGAGTGGACAGCGGTGTTAAGACTTGAGTCTAAAAGGTACGAATCGAGCTGTCACGACTAAAAATGGAGAAGACACTAATTTTGTTCAGAAACAATCTTGATGTTTTATTAAAAATTGAGATTATGTACGAAACTTTCTGTGCATCTATATAAGTAGCAAAACACAATTGACAAATACTGAAGAAACTCTAAAACAAGCATTGAAGCTTGATTTGAAAAGGACATTTTGATTAGGCAAATAAATAAAATAGCGATGATATGTAAAGAAATTTTTCTATTAAAATTTGTATTCAATTAGGTGCGTGTGCTTGAATTATTGGAATAACTGACAACTTTTTATCTAAATCAGGGAATAAAAAATAATTTCAATTATGAGCGACGAGTTTCCACACAGACAGTTTAAATGATATCCAGTCAATAATAAATAGCGCTAAGAAATGGTTTGAAAGAGGGGATGAAAATAATCCACAAACTTAGGCTAGCAAAAAATATATAGAATATTTGTAAACCTACAAGAACTGCATGGAAACTGAAGATGTGGTGATTCGGGGTAGAAAAATATTGAACTGTAAAAAATATTTTTGTGGGCTGATAAGTTGAATAACTACGATATTCTGAACTTTAAATTATAACGATCATGCCCAACAATTTACCTCCCGTAAAACACGGCCCTCGTTATAAATATTAAGCATATCATAATGAGAAGAAAAAGCTTCTATTGTGTGGCGCTCTTTAGGACAAGCTGTTGATCACGTCAGAGATCATGGTTACATGGCAATGATGAACCAACATGCTTTACCACATGAATATTTGTAATTGTGTAAAGCTTTTTAGGCAGCGAAGCAGTCTCGAACGTTCGTATGGGTTACTAGTGTTGTTATGCATACATGTGTGTAATATGCTGGATGTAGGTGCTATACAATCCGATTAACGACTGGTACATCAGCAGTACTCATCTGTTCTTCAGCCAAATAAACTTCAGAAAAGAAATTTCTCATCGTGCAAAACCGTGCAGTGGAAAATCTGGAGTTTAAGTCAAATAGGACATGTCGTGTAAGCTGCTTTATGTTCAAAACAATTAAGGATCTGTAGTGCAAAGTTCATTGCCGCGCGATAGGGCAGATGAAGGGTGATTATTCAAGTGGGTTATATTGAATTTCCCGTGCTAAAAATGATTGTTTTTTTGACGGTCAGTAGCCACGTATACAACCGGTTGTTCATGGCTAGCTGCATGCATTAGTATGTTAACAACCTCAAGTATATGTAAGCGTAAAAGAGCTTTAGAAGATAGAGTTAGTGACGAAATTATTAGTACACCAACCCATGTTAAATATTTTAAGTATATACTTAAAATTTAGTGTTTGACAATTTCCAAACTTTTTATATGGGATTGAATACATGAAAAAATTAGCTTTCTCAATGATAGATTTAATTTACCAAATGAAATAAGAACATCATGCAGAAACTGATTTGGTGAAAATATTCGTACAATAAAAATTTTGTGTTTTAAAGTGATGCTTCGAGTAATTATACTGAACTCCCATTTTGATTTTATGTTCAGAATATTGTTGAATACTTATTTTTCAGAATGTTATAGAAAGTTTCAGTAACGAACATAAAATGAAACAAAAAACATCATTATTGTCATTCTCACTTGGACGGCAGAATGGCTTAGACAATAGAACTGATTTGAGGTAAAAGTTTATCGACTATCACAAGTCAGGTAATAGCTACTGAAGTACTTTAAAATTCCTAGCCCTCTCGAGATCTCTCGATCCGTACAAGTCATCAAAAAGTTTAAAATGTTTCATGCGACAACGACATTGTTTGGATGTGGAAGACCGTCGAAATTGTCACCAACAGCTGCCCATAAACTATGTCGTAAGGTAATATGACCAACTCTTAATGCAAAGTATCTCCAATAAATAATATTTGACATTTTCATTCATTTCACGAAAAAACCTGCTAAATGGGAATTTATTGTTAAGAAAAAGGAATATTTCTCAGTTCTTTCGCAAATGGGCTGCATCATTTCGTACCGACCAGACCGAGTGCCTCTCTGATTTTGTGAGTATATGTATTTTGCTCGAAACTTTAACTCAGCTGTACTGTATTGCAGTCCCTTACGAGCAAAACGTACGGCAAAACCCAGTGCAAAATACAATGCAAATACTGGACAAATACGGTGAAACGTACGCTGCAAAACCGGGTGCAAAATGCGGGGCAAAATACTGTACAAATATAATGCGAAACACAGTGCAAAATACTCTGCAAACTACGGTGAAAACCCGCCTTTTTCATCACTGTCATTTGGAAATATCAACAGAAAACGTGTCCTAGCAGAAGTCCTCGTTGTCTGACACTTTATACCTCGCACAATCTTGAGCACTAAAACTAATTGCCGTCTGTGTCTCCCTGCACCGAGCGTTGATTGCGGAGGCCTTCTTTGTGCTGCAGTCCTTATTCTAACATGAGCAGGAATTAAGAGCACACAACTTACAGTTTGCAATGAATGAAACATGTCTTAAAACATGCGACATGAATTCTATTAACTGTAGTTAATGCTAGTTTACAAGTAATAACGGGAAGGATGAACAAAGTATCATGGGCACAATGGCAGAAGTTAATTAAGGAACAGTATCTGAACGCTGGTAAAAACTAATATTGAGACGAATAATATGAAATACTTTCTCGAATACCAAGGAATATTTCTATAATACAAAATGATAGAGATAATATTTTCTGTTTTAATACATTTTGTGATACGGTACATTCTCAACATTAATACATTACGTGATGTGATAAGTTTTCAATGTTAATATACTTCATGATCTGATAATTATTATTGGACATTCTACATACTTAAGGACTTTCTTGGATGTGATTCAAGATATCACGTACTTCTTCGAGGTCCTCAGTGTGTGTGTGTGTGTGTGTGTGTGTGTGTGTGTTTAATTGCTGTTCTTTTGGCTCCTTCACACACATGAAGGACGTGTTCTGCATTTCAATGTACATAAGTGTAGTATCACAATGCCTGTTGCTCGCTGAAAAGACTATTTTAACATAATTTGGAGTTTGCAGATGTTACAGTGCAACAGTTCACTAATACACATTCAGTATCTCAAACTACAGTTAATACATTAATGTTTCCAAACAGCAACATTCGTCATTTCACATAACAATCTATACATTTCCCAGCTCAGACTGAAACAAATACATGATTTCAAACAACAGTTAATATGTTCAAGCTCTACAGCTGAAGCAAACATTTATCATGCAAAACGACAGTCGCAACACTGTATCCGTCACGCTAGAGAAGCCATTTCTTCATGCAAAAACACGAACAAATTTCCGAATTCAGACCAGTAAACAGAGGAAGCAATGCAAGTTCTGCTCAGCTGTAGTGCTCGAGTTCGTTCTCTCCATACGAGTACGTTGTTTCTTTAAGCCTCAAAAGACTGCATAACATAGAGTTCTCGGCTCTAGGATTATGGAAGATAATCCCCAGTTAAACTTGCGACCATGAATGGAATTAAAAGATTCTTTGGGCCTTAAGAGATGAAAGGAATTGCTGGGCTTGAATGACCAACCAGGAATTTTTAGGGTTAAGTAATGCAAGTTTGGACTCAATTAGAAGTGTCTTCTGTGATTTTAAAACTGAATCATGAACCTAAAAAAGGGGGCAATTATTTTCATTTTATTTTCGACATTTGCGCTAATTCAGTTGAATTTGGCCCTAACTTTGCTTAATGGTCAGCCTGTTGTTTAAATATAAGCTATTGAATTAAAAACTTTTGACTTTCTTGCATCAAACTTGAAAACCTTGACATACTAGTCGTAAAATCGTTATATAGAAATTGCATATTCTTCGTAGAAAACAAGCGTGGGTAGCTTTAGTTATTCTTTATTTTGACAGCTTACTACTTCGATACTTTAATCACGGCTCTGAGTGCGATTTAGTTCAAAACTTTATCGTAAAAATTTATCAGAATATCGTCGGAAGTGTAAAGTTGTCAGTCATGAATTGCACAAAATATTGGTGCTTTATGAATCATCGTCTTGAAATATCGCCAAAGATATCTTCCACTTCATTTAGTATGGGCGAAAACAGTTACAATATTCCACTCTTTAATTAAATCCACGGATGTGTGTTGAGCTATTCACAGTAGGCTTTTAAATTGACCCATTTCAAAAGTAGGCTTATTTGCTTCGACTTTCTGGTTTCATTTTCAAAGCTCGTTTTATAAGACGTCCTTCAAAAGACCTGGAAGTTCGTTCAAAGAAGCCAAAAATTCAGACGAAGGCAATTCATTGTCCAACAATACGAAGCTTAAACGTCGTCTCTTGTAATAAATTCGAGGGCGCTCGAATTTTTTAATACGATCTTTTCACAAGTTTGTGGAAGGACATAAAAATTTTTTACTCATAAATACTTTCAATCTTCAAATGATACTAAAATTCTCAGAATACACAATGTTTAGTGCAATCGGGTCAAAATATTACACGAAATAAATCTTCCTCATGATAATGTCCACAAAATTCGTTCTACAAACTATTATTTCTCTGCAATAATAATATTATCTCGCAATTTACTGCAGCACCTGAAGGAATGTCATCACAAACACGATTTCGCTTTCACTCATAACGAATAAATTTCAATGAGCAAATTCTGAATTGTCATCGTAAAATTTATTCAACTTAGGACGTTGGAATTCACTGCTTTGGTTATATTTCTAAGCTGACACAAATGTCATAGAAAAATTGGCTAACGTCGTACCAACAAAAAATTTGATAAATTAGGTCTTTTTGTTCTAAATCCAAGAAAAAGTGAGGTTTAAAAAACAGAACCTGGAACTGGAGTTTGACGGAGCAGCTATTTTGTCAGCACTGCCGTTCCGTGTTCCTGTTGACTGCATGAGTAAAGATGTGCTGATGCTGACTAAGCAGCAATCTCGCAAGATAACTTTGAATCCTTTATGGCGGTTCAACAAATTGTTTTTGCAAGCTGAGCGGTGGAAGCATGCAGGTCTTGAGCTCCTCTTTAATAACTGTCAGCAAGCGAACTAAGAATTCTTGCCTTGCTTCCGGAATGTTATTGTCATTAAAAAACGACGCTGTTGATCATGAGGGAAGCCAATTGGTTCTTCATAATAACTTTCGCCTGCAGCGTGCTCGAGAACACTAGCAATGAATAACGAAAAACTAGCTCAAATGGAGTTAAGAATTGTGTTACAAATGATGTTGTATAACAATATGCTATTATTGCACATTTATGTACAGGTTATTGTGTTGTATCACTTAATATGCCTGTAATATTATAAAGCTAGGCTCAAGATCTTGAAATGGATAATCAAAAGCGGCCCTCAGAAGCATGAACTCAACTGTTGCTATATTTTAGCTTGGCTATAATAGTTACTGGACAACTGGTGCAATAAGAAGGAACAGTCGCACAACTGGTGCAGTAAGAAGGAACAGTCGCACAACTGGTGTAATAAGAAGGAACAGTCGTACAACTGGTTCAATGAGAGGGAACAGTCGTACAACTGGTGTAATAAGAAGGAACAGTCATACAATTTGTAAGTAGGTCAAAATGTATGGTCTTCTGGGAGGGCTGAGATCAAGCCCCATAGACGTGTAGGATGTTTCAGGGGGCACGCCCAATAGATCCAAAGTTGCATCGTTGTCCTACTATTTTATGAGAATAAGCGGTTACAATGCACCAATGCTCATTTTAGGGAATACCTGGCATTTTATTTGACTGCATATTTTACAAGCACATTACACACACACAGTAGATCTCCAAAGTTGCATCGTTGTCCTACTATTTTATAAGAGCAAGCGGTTACAATGCACCAATGCTCATTTTAGGGAATACCTGGCATTTTATTTGACTGCATATTTTACAAGCACATTACACACACAGTACATAGATCCAAAGTTGCATCGTAGTCCTACTATTTTATGAGAGTAAGCGGTTTCAGGGAATACCTGGTATTTTATTTGACTGCATATTTTGCTCAGATGAGCGGAAGTGTGAACGTCACTAGAAATATGTAATTAGGGAGGCCTGGAAGTGCAATCATAAATTTTACGGCTTGTTGCACCTGATGAGGCACTAATACAGCATCATATGAACGTACCAACAAAATAGTAATGATTCTTTTTATCGATGTCTTTTGTTGTGCACTGGAGTGTACAAATCGCAATCACTGAGTGTAAGGTGATATTTAAAAAACATTAAACTTTTTCTATGGCGCATGATAAATATAAGATGCTATATTGTGAATTGCACTTGAATTTTTTTTGTTTTCGATGGATGCATGGGGATATTGAAATATTTTTTGGTTCGTAAAATCAATCAACGATTGCACCTGTGCGGTCGGCCTTAGGCTCAATTAAAACTTTTGCCACTCAAAGAGGAGGAGGTGGTCTGCAGGTGCAATTCAATTCTGTATGAATTGCTTCAATAGTTTCCTAAATCCCATCGATTATACTCGTATTGTTCACTTGTAGAAGAATCATATAATTTAATTAAATAAACGCAAAACGTAATGAACATTATGAAATGAAAAATGAACATTATGGCGAGTCAATGAAGCTGCTTGATAAACTTGAATGAAATGAACTTTAAATGAGAGACATGTACTGAAAAACACATCTTCAAGGGAAAAAAATATATGATTAAATTAATGCGAAACGTATTTGCTTTGAGTGAACACGATTTCGAAACAATATAGATGCTTCATAAATGAACTTAAATTGAGAGACGTGCTTTGTCAATGTTAGTCAATGTAACACTAGTGCAGACAGCGTCAAAAACATTTTATTCAATTTAAACATTTAGCGTCAAAAACATTTTATCACCAAGGAAATTACTGTCTGATTGATACAGTCGTCGTCAGCCTTTTGTGCATCAAGTTTTGAAAATAATTGCTAGTATTACGAGCTCTCCAACTCTTGGGTAGTAGAGTAATGCAAATACTGAACTGGAATCCCCATGATTTGAAAATACTGGACCGGAAGCCACGAGAAGTAAATTATTCAAAGACTAGCAGCTAAAAATCGAGGAACGTTTCTATTGAATGGATATTTCATATCAGACGCAAAAGTAATTAATACTTGACTCAAAGTTAAACAATTCTAACGAAACTGATCATCAAACTAAAATTTTCATGGAATAGAAATCAACCATTCATAGAATTAAATATACGACCATAATAAAAAACAGATCGATTAAATTTTTTGAGTGGCAGATACAAAATACAAAATGTTTTAGCATTGTGTACAGTATGTAGACGACATAGCAACACAGACCTAGGCTAGGCTTGTGAGTTATACAGTTGACCTTTACAGATTAATCCATACATTCGAAACGTAAAAACCACTCAGAATTATGCAAATTGAATAATTTAGTTCAATTATCTAGTAATAACTATGCATATGAGATAAATTATTCGTTTTGAGGCAGCAATTAACAGTAATAATGACATTTTTCACTCCATCAGTTTCTACACACTAAGTATTTTTCGCAAAAAGTTTAACAAAATAAGTAATTATTTACATAGAAGTCAAATTCCTCACCAATGAAATTCTTTACAGCGAGGGGAAAAGATCTAACTAGGACATACTTGTTTTGGCCTTGGGAAAAATTATATTTTAGTTATCATTTGAACGCTACGATCGTATTGCGTTTGTTAACATCACTACCCACGAACATGTGCGTTTTATTGACAAATGGAATGGGTTATCTGTCATTGTTAACTTCTTCATAGTTTTCTTCACTTCAAATAAAGAAAGCTTTGTTCAGTTAAATGAATAAACTTAAGCTTATTTCTTCTGAATAACGTACTGCCTTCATTAATAAAGTTTCAAGTAGAAGATAGATAATTCAAATAATTTTCGTGAACAAGTGTCATAAAACCCTTGCAAATATTAAACTTCAAGAAAGCGTCGCCATTCTAGGTAAGTTAACTATCTTTTTTCCCGCTTAACCAAGATTGTTTGGTTTAGTGCTTCTTATTTTGCACTTTGTTGGTTCAGGACGGAAAAAACTAGTGACTGAAAAAACTCTCATACGCAGAAACATGTGAAAACTCTCCTCCACTGAGACAAAGTTAGCATCAGATCCTTTGCATTCAGCACACACTTCCTGTATTCTTTGATTGCAGTTGCTATCTTGAGCAACTTTTAAAAAGACTTTTCGATCTTCGCACAAAAACTTGAAAATTGTTCTGGGAAAACATGGCAAAGCCTCGGTTACTGATCAGGTGGAGCAATCAAACTAAGCAGCATTTTTCTCAAGAATATCCAAGCTTATAAATAAGTGAGTGTGTAAATTGTCAGACATTTAGCAAATTTAATTCGATTCCTTTGAAACGACTTCATCAGCGTTTTGATTAGATCATGGAAATGCAATAAACATTTACTTCGTTAGAAACATCATTTTTAGCGGATTTTAAAAGTGTTCAATGAATCAAATTAACTTGTATAGATGCAGTGAGTCAGACATACGAAGTCGAAGTCGCAAAGTGTCAGCCCAGAAGTTGCAGTCGCTGTAAAGTTCATGTATTTCAATGCAGAAAGTTTAATTCGCCAAGTCAGAGTCGCACAGTCCACCTAAAAGGATCAGAGATCTAAATCTTAGTTGTGGCGTGAGACTTGTGAAGGTAAGCTGTAAAGTCAAAGTTTTATTGCATAATCCACAAAGTTCAGCAATGAATTCAAATATTTAAACTGTTTTACGATTGTAAAGTGCCTGCATTACTGCCCTATTGTCGACTGAGGAGTTAAAATGAGTTTAAATTGCCGGCTTGGTTCAATTTATTGAAACAAGTACACTATTTAGCTTTAATAGTATACATAATGATACTAATATTAGTCATTATCGTAACGATATTCACAAAACTCCTTCTGCACTTCTTTTTTCTGTTCGAGTGATGGGACAACATGAGCACGAGTCAAATCACAAACACAAGTCGTTCTAACGCAGGCATACCGTAATGCATCGTGTTAGTTGAGGCAGAAATCAGCCTTGTATTCTTATTAACAGTGCTTGGTAGTATTTGCTTGTTTATTTCCCTTGCTTTTTATCATCGGTGTTCCTTCTAGGGCTGAAAGAACATCTTTAGGCTTGCTCACATTTCCCATTAATTTTGAGTTTTTTATGCTTAGAACACTATTTTTTGCTTGCCAGCAACTGTGAATGTTTAAATTGAAAGAACGTTTCCGTTCCCGACAGTATACTCAGCAGTAAAGAAAATAAGGCAAATGGGCTTATTATACTTCCATGCACATAATTTTATGTAATGTCCTGCTTATGGTTCCATAAATTTAATCATATTTTCCATATATTCTCACAGATGAAATGTGTTACATTCTTCTTTCCCTCTTACAAACAGTCAACAATATTCGCAGACGTTAGCTTTTGACTTAATTGCTAATCTTGTTGAGCTGATGAGCTGCAGTTTTATTTCATAATATAATCATTCACATGAGATCTAATTAAGAAAAACATGGCATTTCACATGGAGGCCGCTGAACACCCTGCTGAACTAGTGATGTCCACATCATAAAACAGGGATTGTTAAATGATGAAGACAAAATAAAGTTACAACGGGAAAATATCAATCAATCAATAGTTATAATCTGAAAATATTCTACACTTTATCAAGGATAAACTTCTGAGTACAGACTGTGAAGTGTATAATATATACAAGCTTATACAGTGAATGTACCTAAAAAAGGTTCAACTTTGAATTTGTAGCGACTATTCTTGAATAGAAGAACACAAAATTTAAACACAAGGTATTGAATGAAAAATTCTTGAAAAATGAGTTTTGTAAACCAAGTTTGGAGTTTCGAAATTTTAAATTTGAGCTATTGTATAAAAAGTGTAAAACACAGTCAACAATGCGAAGTTTCACACAAAGTCTTGATCATGAAGATTTACAAGTGAAGTTTTATGTATGAAGTTGAATGCATGAAGTTTTGAGCTGGATGTTTCAAGCATGAGGTTTTAAACGTAAATATTCAAACACATAAGTGTGACTCAAAGTTTCAGACTCATAATTTTGAAAACGAAGTTTTAAATAAGCAATTTTTTGCACATTTATTGAACAATTATTTTTTTAATCTGGAAATTTACTACAACGCCTGTAACATGAAGTTCTAACCCGAAGTAATCAACATAAAATTTGATCAAAATATGTAAAAATGACATCCTCAAAGTAAAATTTAAAACCCTAAGTTTTGAATAAGAAATCTAGAAACTAAAGTCTTCGACGGAGAGTTTTCCAGGGGCGGGTTTCAGTTCGTCTTGTTAATACGCAGTTCTAATTTCTAATTCTTCAACACGAGGCACTGAACAAAGACAAAAAGCCTCACGGTCCAAGACTGGCATCGGATTGGACGGAACCGATCATTTGATTTCCCACAGTAAAATTTCGTTTATTCTTCTTCCTGTTATTAGTTTCTAAAATGCCTATGCAGTTTAGGTCGGAGTAAATTAACTTGAACAAACGAAACCATTTTATAAATGCGATGTAGAAAATAATAGTACATAATTCATCGTGAATGAAATGTTATGCATTTCTTGAATTATCATATGTGAGAAATATAAAGTTTTCATCACAATAGGAACTTCATTTTTATGCACTGATCAACGCATCTCATGATACTCAGATTCGTCGTTTCTGTAACAAATACTTAAAAACTTGGTTCTTCTTCTTTGGAACTTTAAGTGCGCTTACACACACATCAGAATTATTAATTTTTCGAGCTCAAGCTCTTCTTAGTTACCCTGAAGTGTTTACCAACGCGTCACAGCCTGAACAATGGGAGCGGGGTATGCTAAAGAAGACGGTAATATATCTCCTACGACAGAAGATACTATTAAAGCAAGCAGTTCTTTCAGGAGAGTTCGAAAAAGTCTGCAGAACAGCAAGGGTATTTCATTATATTCCCAGAAAAGCAGCCAGGATGGAGATCAAGAAGACGAAGAAGAAAAAGAACAAAAATGCAGCAACAGCAATGGAATAGAATGCGAAGAGACGCAGGGTATTGACAATATTGACCCAATTAATAAACCCGCGAGGGGTAAAATTGCAAACTTGAAAGAATGTAGTGATGTTGAAACTGTTGATCAAGCAACGTCAGTTATTACTGAAAAGTCAAAAGAAACTGATACTCTTGATGAAAATCATACATCGTTAGAGAACGGGAAAAATGACGGGTCAAAAATCGAGTCCATGAAGGTTTCAAAAGAATCGTGCGAGACTTCATTTCGAGAACAAGAGGTAGAAAAAAGAAATAATCGTCCTCCACGTCGAGAGAGCTTACCTTCTCAAGGTCCACACGCTGAGACAACTAAAAAAGATACAGAATTTCGCTCAACGACATCGAACTCCATCGAAGAAGCATACACTCCCGGCGACGACATTCCATCAGGTTCTGATCAGACGAAAATGAAAAAGAAGGACAGCCGTCGGTGGAAGATGAAAAAGAAAACAAGCATAGACTTGGACTGGTCGAAATTCAAATTCTCGTCAATAGATAGCAGCACAGTGAGTAGAAAGCAAAGCGTAGACTGCGATGAAAGTGGCGTTGCATCATCGGTGGGCTGGCAACATCGCTCAAGTAAAGGAAGTTTTGATCTCGGTCGAGTCGCTCTGAAATTCACTAAACGCAGCTCTACAGATAAGGGTTTCGATGGTCTGCCGCTGGAAGAAGAGCCCCCGCCTGATAAGTTAACAGAAGAACAGAAGGTTTTGATCAAAGAAACGTGGGCGATTGTGAAGCAGAACGTTGAGAGGGTCGGTGTCATCATGTTCACCAAGTGAGTGCCTCTCATTCCTCATATAAGTCGTTGTTGTATCTAATGTATACCTTCTCGTAATGCTCATTAAGCGAATAAAGCGTCATGTTCATTGTGATGAGATGTTATGTTAACGTCGTAAATGCTGGTCATGTTTACCAAGCAATATTCATAGCGGTATGTATGGTGGGCTTGTTATGTTTACTGTGTGTGCTGGTAGTATGAGCTAGTGTTATTTTCACTGAATACATAAACATAAACTTTAATTTGTTCATGCATACGTGGAGTGTATGTAGTGATCGTTTACTGGTGGATGGCGATTAAGTTTATTTGTATTCCTGATATAACGTCAGTCACTAAACAATTTCGACAGTTTTCATACATGATCATATACGTATCTCACCTTTTCCTTCATGATGGTGTTGAGAAAGGAAATTTATACCTCGATTTCAATTTAAACTGTTAACTTGTATCGTGTATACAAATTTTGTACATTTAGTGTAGAAATAAATCATGCACATAGTACGTTCAACTGTGAAGTAAATTCAAATGTCATAAACTTAATATCAAGCACGTATTTTTATAAGTGTAGGATGAATAACACTAAGACAAATGAGTGTAGGATGAGTAACACTAAGACACACGAGTGTAGGATGAGTAACACTAAGACACACGAGTGTAGGATGATTAACACTAAGACACACGAGTGTAGGATGAGTAACACTAAGACACACGAGTGTAGGATGAGTAACACTAAGACACACGAGTGTAGGATGAGTAACACTAAGACACACGAGTAAAGGATGAGTAACACTAAAGCCTCTCCTGAATTGTTTGCTTGCAGTTTGTTTGAAACACACCCTGACGTACAAGAAGTATTCCTACCTCTACGAGAGGTAGGAGGCAGCGGGCCCATAGACAGCAAGAAGCTCCGTAACCATGCACTCAGGTAAGCTCCAAATTCTCTTTTTTAAATTTATTTTTCAAGTTCCTGTCATGCAAATAAAGTACGTGTAGAGTACGTGTAATAAAGTTTAGCAAAACTGTCACGTCTTCAGCCCAAGTGGCCAAGCAAATGAACTTTATCAGCGTAGGTTTCCTAGATAAAGACATACATATAAACAACATATAAAACAATTCATATTAATTTTCAGTATCAAAGTTTCTTGGAACTTCAATTTTCTATTGAACCGTTCACTCACAATTAAATTCTCTGAATTATTTAATTGGTTATTATCAACTCACATGTCCGGGATCTCCTAAATGACAGTTTTAAAGACGTCAGATGTTCATAATTGCTCAAAGTTTGTGGGATAGCATTGTCTCCATGCCGGGGGTCACGTTTTCTTTAAATTGTTCTCTACACAAAACTTGTTTTTCTTATGTTCAGTTCTCATTACCTGCACTCTTGATTTTATTTCTGCGCAATGCGGGATTCTGAACAATTCGTGCAGCAATATGCAGCCAAATTATATTCCATGTTGTTCACTTGGAAGTAATTCCACCAAACTTTTCCAGCATGTTGGACTCTGCAGCTGGCGGAATAAAGCAGAACTCGGAACATTCGATGCACAGCGACCTGCTTTGCCTATCTGGATAATACCAAAGCTGACAAATACCAATACCAATTCTATAAAATGATTTCCAATTACCTATAATAGTTCTATTCTCAAATCATTTGATCAAAGAAAGGATCAAATGATTCGATTAACAGGACTTAAAAGTTGTAAGAAGCATTTCATGTGTGATAATTGAAATTGAAGGGTGTTTTTATCTACATCATTGAAAAATTGATGGAGAATAATGAATAGCAAGTTATAAAAAACTCTGAATTACTAAAATATAAATGCTAATTAAAGATTCCCGGTATTATCTTCGAAAATCATTGTGTAGACTTCAAAGGAACATCTGTAGTGCTGTCGTCTTTCCCCAATATTGAACAATTGGTAACGTTAATACGAATAAAAATGAATGATATTCATTGTTGACGTACGTCACAACTCAAGCTGAGAAAACTTTACCATTAAGACAATGAATAAACTGAAAAATTATGAAATTAAATGGAAAGCAGCTAACAAACTGCATTGAACTTTAGATTCCCTTCAAATTTTAACGTACATTTTTATTGTGCGAACAAATAACTTACAATTTGACCGGAATGTCTATAGGAACGCGTACTTTCCATCGAAATTTCCAATTATACGAAATTGAAGGACGTTAATAAACCGTGAATAGTATATAAAAAAAGGATTAAAGGTCGAACGTGATACTTGCATTGATTTTTTCTTCCGCTAAGAACGTGACTTTGAAAAATATCGAAAGTAAAATAAATTAATCAAATTACACACCAGGGAACTACGAAATTACATTTTTTTACAGTTTTCAGACGTGCAGTTTAAAGAATGCAGCAAATAAAAATACCATGAAAACTTTGAAAAATTAACGGAATTATGTACTTATGATTAGATCTAAGTTAGTAAGTCTAAACCAAGTCTCAATGTGGGAATTTTTGTACACCAGAAGCTGCAGTGCACAGCAGACCATCAAAAAATAATAAGCTACAAAACAAGCCACCCAATATCTTTTTTTTTTCTGGCATACAACTGAGGAGAAATTAACTGCTGATGAGAAAACAATGCAGTTTGACCCTTGTAATGAGCAACTGATAACACTGCTCAACAATGAACATGTTTCTAGTTAAAAATTAGCGTTTTCTCATGTATTTCTACCCGCTGATTATAAAAATAAGCATAAAAATGACTGACTAGCTTCTGCTTTGGCCATACTCATACAACGACGTTAATTTTTAGAGTCTTCATGCTTACCATGGGGAAAATTTCGTTTCTGGGAGTTGTCTCAACTTACATAAGAGAACATTACTAAAATGATTGTTTGTTGTCAACAGAGTAACTGTTGCTGTGACTGTAAGTTTCATGTTGTTTAGAGATAACATTTTTCTTGGTTTAGGAGTACATTTGAAGCCTAAAATTTGTTACATCAAAATGCAATGAAAATGTGTAAATTGAGTTAATAATTGCCGTTACATTTATGGTGAAAGAACATTTTCGTTACAGAAACGCAATCTGAAGCCTCTTGTGAAAACTGCCCATCAGTATTATTTTGGTATGGAGGGAGAGAATAAAATTCATGATTTTCTTCATCCCAAACCACCTGAAAGGCATTCATCCTTCAATGTAGAACTCTTTAAATTGTAACTGTCATTACAGAAATTTAAAATGTACTTTCAATGTTGCTGGCATGTGTATTTAAAGTGTATCGCTTTCTCTTAATCTATTAAAATAGAGTACTTCCATGTATTGTACATCTGAGAAACTAGAGTTAATAACAACTTTTCTTTCTCATATTCATTTTTCTTACAGCAAAATTAGTAAGATTTAACAAATGAAGTTAACAGAACATCCCAAATATTATTTTTTTAACCTGTGTATAGTCAAACTCACAAGCGAGGCCAGACAATGTCGCATGCATCGTCCACTGCTTTCATTACTCGGCCGATCAGTTGGTGCATTTGTTCCTGCTCTGAACTTCCGCTTCCGTTGGTCTCAACTTAAAGCGGAACTCAGGCCATGCAACACGTCATTCTTGCACTCGATTCCAGGTACCAGGTACCCTCGAGGTATGAGGTACTCTCGAGGCACGAGGTACTCTCGAGGTACGAGGTACTCTCGAGGTATGAGGTACTCTCGAGGCACGAGGTACTCTCGAGGTACGAGGTACTCTCGAGGTATGAGGTACTCTCGAGGCACGAGGTACTCTCGAGGCACGAGGTACTCTCGAGGCACGAGGTACTCTCGAGGCACGAGGTACTCTCGAGGCACGAGGTACTCTCGAGGCACGAGGTACTCTCGAGGCACGAGGTACTCTCGAGGCACGAGGTACTCTCGAGGCACGAGGTACTCTCGAGGTACGAGGTACTCTCGAGGTACGAGGTATTTTCGGGGTACCAGGTACTCTCAATGTACGAGCTTTATCCGAGGCATGGGGCACTTTCGAGGTAAGCGAAATAAATGCTGCAAGAAGCTCAGGGAAAAATCGATCAGGTTTTACAGACAACGTAAATGACATCATCATTCAATTGTGAGCGCGTACTATATTTATGCGCTTAATATTCCAGTCAGAATCATTTGGCGATTTTAGGGAGGAAAATATTAATAACATCCTTTATTGAGTTATCTCAGCTTTCAATTGAATTACAGTTTAAAATTTGATGAGCTATCTGGGAAGAAGGTTCGATTAACATTATTTTTTAAAAAGAAATGTTTTGAAGCGATAACTTCTTTATCGCGATCAAATGAATACTCAGCTGGACTTGTTTTCAACCAGGAAGGATCTCAACGAAAAAGACCTTCAAAATAAATTCACCGAATGAATGGTCTTGATTAAATTTTTTTTCGCTCGGATGGTTTTCCAAGAAATGCGACAAAACTCTGATACTAAAGCATTTTCTGAACGAAAGTTAATTGTTTACACAGATTTTCCTCTCCGAACGAATAATTAAATTTCTCATTATTATAAATGTTCAAAATGATTACTTAAAGATGTGTTTAATTAAGAGATTGTCAGTTGCATAGTTCAATGAGATGAAGGGAAAATATCATTTACGAACATTTAAGACTTTTGGTGAATCAAAAATAAAGATTCTTGATAACAACCACATTAATTAACGAGATTCTCACTGTTAGAGATGCTTGTTAAGGTCTACGAATGAAAAATTATGCAATTAAAAGGAACTCGACTGATGAAGTCATAGTTAAAAGGATTTATGACTAAAAAGGTGCTTGTAAAAGTGTAGATTCGAGAAAATTTGCTCTCGGAGATTAAAGAAATTCTCTACAAACAAAGTCTAATAAAGAAATTCCAGATCGTTACTACTATTTATGTTTTATAACATATTCCTTTATTTCTATTTATAAACTTAGATGATAATAAACCGAAAATGCTCTCTCAAAGTCGAGCAGTAGAGTACAAATGGCCGTATAAGTTGTTAAAAGTAAGGTAAGATGTGCAGTCATACTTTGTACATTCGTATTTTGGCACACTGTTTGTATTCCTTTTAAGCTTGTGGGGGATTTGTAGAATAATATACTGCTTATTTCCATGTCCTCATATTTCAAAAAAATTACCTGAGAGGTAATTGTAATTCAAAAACAGGCTATTTTGCACAAACAATAAACAGTGAAACATGCAGAGTTGCATCTCTCAAACAGAGAAACATACAAAGTTGTACCTTGCAAACAGAGAAACATACAAACTTGTATCCCTCAAACAGAGAAACATACATAGTTGCACCCAGTAAATACAAGAATATGTTTCTGTTTTTCACCTTCGGTATACTCTACGTTTGACTCTTCTCTCTTACTACAACAGTGATGATTGGTGCTTGTATCCGAAGTATTTACCATTGAAGATGTTCCCTTTTACTTTAGTTTTTCTTTTGATTTAACTGATGAAATCCCTAGAAGCAGACTTTCACGACTCCATATTGAATCTCGATTTTACGACTATGGTTAAAAAATCTATAACTTAAAATGGATATCAATCGGATTGGATGAAAGTTTCTTTGCGCCTTCGATCGCTATGACTCTTGTTTATTGCTTGAAGCTGTCGAACTTGGCTACGCAATCCAGATTGTGCAGCTAAATACAGCATTTCGTATCTCATTGCAAGCTCTGAGAAAACTTATTGACACAAAATTAAAAATTTCGCATCCACTGATCGACCTCAACCAAGATGTGCTTCACAACTAAACATAAGTTTGTAATAAGAAATATTCGTTTATGTGCAGTTGATGCGGAAGAAATTCTCAAAAATTGCTTTCAATACGTTTTCAGTGATCTATCAACATCGAGGTTTTTACAACATATTCATTGTTGCTTCTACACAAATGACACTTGTATTTTCGTATAAATTGTTGTAGTGTCACAAAATCTTTCAGTGTTTAGAGTATTGTAGTTGTGTTTATATACATATAGTTGTCTTGTCTCTACTGTAGCTGTTGCAAATAAGTATATGAATCAGGTTATTCTTTTGCATGAAGTTAATTTGTGACAACACGAATATTTCGTAATGATTTATTGATGAATCTCTTAGCAATTTTGCACAAATCACGAGAGAGGTTTTACTTAGATAAGTTCTTAAGGTGATCATACGTGAATATCTTCTCTAATATTTGATATGAATCATAGATATATTACACACAAATGCCTTGAAGAAATTTATGTGAATCTCTTGAGTGATTTACCAAGAATTCATTGATTGATTTTTCGAGAATCACATGACTGATTTTACTTATATCTCTGTCCTGCATAATCACTTATGATTCTTCACAAATTGTATCTGTGTCGTCTGCCTAGTACTGGATGCTATTTAAGCATAGATCTAGTTAACCTAAAGTAAATTTTATGACTTTTGATGGAAACTCGGGGTCAAAATACACTCCTGCACCAAGTAGCAAGACACTAACGTGTAATTTAAAGGTAATAATGCACCGAAAAATAAGGATTTTTCTGTAAGTTTACAGTAAAAAGCCATGCATGGGCTTAGAAAATTTATTAATATATCGCAAAAAGTTATGGATTTAAATTTACTGCTGCAGTGAAAATGTCGAATGATGTCAAGTAAAGAAAGAATAACGGCAAGCATAAAAGGAACAAAAGCAGGAATGAAATAAAATTTCAACTAATTTAATCATCAACAATATTTAAACGTATTTTACTCATTGACATAGGATTTATCAATGCTATTTAACTACATCAATTCATTGAATGTTTAGTTCAATGACTCCTGCACTCAACATTCAGTTCATCTTATTCATCTCAACACCGAGAAGAATTCTCTGCTCTGACTGGAGCTCAGGAATATCACTCAACGCCCCTCATATTCTGTGCACACAAACGCTTGCAGCGTTTGTTAAGTTTTCATCACATTCTGTGCACACAAACGCTTGCAGCGTTTATTAAGTTTTCATCACATTCTGTGCACACAAACGCTTGCAGCGTTTGTTAAGTTTTCATCACATTCTGTGCACACAACGCTTGCAGCAATTGCTGTTTTCATCACATTCTGTGCACACAAATGCTTGTAACATTTGTTAAGTTTTCATCACATTCTGTGCACACAAACGCTTGCAGCAATTGTTGTTTTCATCACATTCTGTGCACACAACGCTTGCAGCAATTGTTAAGCTTTCATCACATTCTGTGCACACAACGCTTGCAGCAATTGTTAAGTTTTCCTCTCATTCTTCTGCACCAGCTGTGACAACCATCACCCACTGTTCATGACACAACACCCCACCCTCTGCTGTACCACCTGTGACCACCACCATCTGTAACCACCACCTGTCCCACTCACACGACGCATTAAGATGGTGTTAACACTCACTGCCTCATGTCTCACACTGAGTCTCGACAGAAAGATGAGGCAATGCATCCTCTTTGGGGGCAGAGGGTAAAGAACTCAATGGGTAGGAAGAAAAATTCCCCGTCGGTGCAATACCCATGAGAGCTAAAAATAATTTACATTCACACATAGAAATGGCACATTGCAACACCAAGTTCCTTCTCGAAGGTAGCGTGCGTCTAATTGGCGTGAGAAGAGCTCTTCTCTTATGGAAGGGCAGACACAAACAAGAGCACAGGCAACAAAAATTAATAATAATACCCGAGCTAACGGCACTTCCTCATTGATCCCTATCTTAAAATTGGTCGAGGAGCGGAAATTTTTAACGACAACTCTATTGCTTCTCACTCTTACAATGAACGCTCGTTATTTTTGTGCATTCAGCTCATAGATGCAATGTTGTTAATGAATGTGTCGTTTGTTACTCATTCACTGCCTCAAATTCCTTTAACAGTCCTCAAGCACTCAATATTTCGATCATCACTTTTGTTACATGCCGTGTTATACACAACTCACTTTACCGTCGGTGCACATTATATCTGAGGCTATAGTTAATGATCACACTGATTAGTACTGCTGATGATCACAGGGATCATTGATAGTATTGATCAGACTGATCAATGCTATCACTGATCATGCTGAACAGCACACACATCCCAGTTGAACGCTGAACGTCACACAATACACTACTTCCCACACACCCCACACGACTACACTAATCACCATATACACCACACACAATTACACCACTCACCACACGACTACACCACTTACCACACACGACTACACCACTCACCACACACGACTACACCACTCACCACACACGACTACACCACTCACCAC
>VCRD01001966.1:77362-106072 GCA_006783055.1 Trinorchestia longiramus
CTCACCACACACGACTACACCACTCACCACACACGACTACACCACTCACCCCACACGACTACACCACTCACCACACACGACTACACCCCTCACCACACACGACTCCCCTCTTCACCACCCACTACCACTGGTGGTGACTGGGATCCGTCGCTTTCACAGGGTCATGGGGTTCGTGGAGAAGGCGGTCGGGCGGCTGGATGAGCCCCTGCAGCTGCAGACGCTGCTTGAGACTTGCGGCAAAAACCACTGCGGTTATGGGGCCAGCGTCCACCACATCGACGTAAGTGTCTGGTCTCGTAATCACAAAGTCGTAAGTGCATCTGTGTTGTAAGTGATGTGTCTGGCATTAATATCGTAATCACAAAGTCGTAAGTGCATCAGTGTTGTAAGTGACGTAAGTGTCCGGCCTCGTAATCACAAAGTCGTAAGTGCATCTGTGTTGTGTCATTGCTTTGATGTGGAGTGTTTTGGTGTTAGCTTCCATAGTAAGTTTAAGTCATTAGTGAATTAGTGTCATAAGTGTTAGTGTAACTAGGAAGTCAGTGTCGTATGTTTAAGTCATCACTAAATCTGTGTTGCAAATGAGTTTGTACCAGTTACTCGTTACTTTAAATTCCAATGCATTAAGTGCTGCTGTGATAGTGATAAGTTTATCCCCACCCATACAGTAACTGTTGTAAACAAGTTAAGGTTGTTTAGGTTCGTAGCTTTTACCTTCGTTTCCTTCGTAAGTCTGTTAACATCGTAGAAGTAGTTAGTTCTTCAATGCAGTAACATCATCCAAGCTGGTGAACAACGTACACATGATGATGCTGATATTTTGTGGCTCTTAATCTCGCTTACATCAAGACCTCTGAAATGTGCTGGTGTTGAGCAAAACACAGGTGTTGTAAAAACGCAAGTATTGTACAAAACACAAATGTAGATGTGAAGGTGCTGCACACAACACAACTGCAGATGTGCAGGAGTTGCACGAAACACAAATGTAGATGTGAAGGTGCTGCACACAACACAAGTGCAGATGTGCAGGAGTTGCACGAAACACAGGTGTAGATGTGAAGGTGCTGCACACAACACAAGTGCAGATGTGCAGGAGTTGCACGAAACACAGGTGTAGATGTGAAGGTACTGCACACAACACAAGTGCAGATGTGCAGGAGTTGCACGAAACACAGGTGTAGATGTGAAGGTACTGCACACAACACAAGTGCAGATGTGCAGGAGTTGCTTGTAACACAGGTGTAGATGTGAAGGTGTTACACAGAACAAGTGTTCCAATGCTGTGTCACGATTCGGAGACAATGAGAAAAATGAAACACTCCTCTGTTCTTCCAAAAGGCGTCCCGTTGTGCAGTAGTTTTGTATCGAATAAACAAGAATTTTCCTGCGACTAAACTTCAGGCTAGTTCATCTATGTAGTCTTCCTCTGAAAATATTCTTCAGAACAAAACTAATCAAACAACTTATGTATTAAAAATTCACTTCCAACCGCTTCTAAACACATTGCTCAGTTACGTTCACTTTTTTCTTGCTATAATAATATTATTTAAGGCAGTATTAGCATTCAGCGCGGCACGATGCGCTCATTGCGTAATATATTCAATGTTAATGGAAGCTTTTAGGTGCCTCCTCTGTAGTTATTAGACTCGAGCCTTCGGCCTTGTGTGGCTGCTACTACGCTATTTATTTAGAAAAATTCTGATTTTGTTTGTGTTGCTTCAAATTTTGATTTTCATCAAGGAGTACTTGGAAGATAACGTAGAGTTAGAACTAGTGTCATAGCAGAAACGCAAGAATAAAGTACTAAGATGATCTAAATACCTAACAGGTTATTTCAATCAGATGAAGGAAAGAGAGGTGGTTTCAGACAGATGTCCTCGTAGACTTGCTGTTCTGTGGGCTGAAAATATTAATTAGTCCAGCGATTCTCGAAGGCTTGGAGCTCTTTCCATTAAAATATCTCCTGATATAATATAAAAAAAATACGTCACTGGTGCCTCAGGCCTGTCACTTCCACTAGGATGCTTTGAAATAGGAAAAGTGAACGATTAATTAGCATTTGTTTTTTTAAGAAGGCTTGCTTTGCCTCATGTGGTGCAGTTCTCGTGGAATTAATTACTTGGCCTTCGTGTTTATTGCAAATTAGAGACCCGCATGTGGGTGCACGTGGAAATGTACATGGAAATGTGCATGGAGGTGTACATGTAGACCCACGTGACAATGTACAAGCTCACGTTTCAATCTTAACTCTTTCTAAGGATAATCGGACACCGAGGTATAAGTGTTTCATTGAGAAAAGTGATCACTTTGGCGTAAAACTGTTATTCTTGTCAACAACACAGATTAAACTAACGTTTACTTCGCCTAGCCCTTGTTTTAGATAAGTATTATAGCACTGCTCACACCCTACTATGTTTGTGTGCGTGACGTGTAACAATATCATACCTCCTGACCAGACGTACAAGATATATAAAGTTTTTGCTCCACTGGAATTGTAAGTGAAATTAAACGATTGTGTTCATTCATTTACTCATTTATTGATAGATTGATACATATCAGGTATTTCAAACAAATTAGTTCTTTAGAGAAGAAAAATACATAGGTATTATTTGATAATTGATTTTGTAAGGGAATAAATGTTTTTTCTAAAGCTCAATCAAGAACTAAGAACTAACAAATGTTAATCATTATTAATTGGAAGAGCTAACTACAAATGGGATTGTGTTCATCATGAAATACAAAAATTGTTTTTAGTTAGTAGGTGATGATGTAGTACGAAGAAGACATTTTTGAACCAACTTTTTTGGAATGATATTGAATTTTTTGCCAGTTTTGTGAACCATTTGCGTGATCTCCTGCTGTACACAACCACTAGATGTCCTGCTATATGTACACAACAACCAGATTCCCTTCTGTACACAACAACCAGATTCCCTGCTGTACACAACAACGAGATTCCCTGCTGTACACAACAACCAATGTCCTGCTGTACGCAACAACCAGTGTCCTGCTGTACCCAACAACCACTGTCCTGCTGTACACAACAACCAGATTCCCTGCTGTACCCAATAACCACTGTCCTGCTGTACACAACAACCAATGTCATTCAGTACACAACAACCAGTGTCCTGCTGTACCCAACAACCAATGTCCTGCTGTACACAACAACCAATGTCCTGTTGTACCCAACAACTAGATTCCTTGCTGTACACAACAACCAATGTCCTGCTGTACGCAACAACCAATGTCCTGCTGTACACAACAACCAGTGTCCTGCTGTACACAACAACCAATGTCCTGCTGTACACAACAACCAATGTCCTGCTGTACACAACAACCAATGTCCTGCTGTACACAACAACCAATGTCCTACTGTACACAACTAGATATCCTGCTGTACACAACAACCAATGTCCTGCTGTACACAACAACCAATGTCCTACTGTACACAACTAGATATCCTGGCGTACACAACCAAATGCATCTCTTAACTTCCCTGCTGAAGAAAAATAGAGTTTTTCTTAAGATTTATTGAAGTAGGTCTACTTGGAGCAGACTGCTGGCTATTTATTTTTATTTACCATCTTTTTTATCGACTGATATTTTCTCAGAAACAGAACACGTCTGATAAAAATGCGCAATCTCCTCCAGAGGGAATGAGGTGGCAGTTGTATATATATTCAGTCGTCCAAAAAAGGAAGCAGTTGCCCACATTTTTCATTTCAGAGAAGAGTAGCAGGTACACAAAAATTTTAGTGGCAATAACTTCCACTTTTTATTAAGGTAAAAAGTAGCTGATTTACAATTATTAGCGTACATGTGACAGCGGTTAAAAATATTCTCAGCTCATACAGTAACTCCAACAAATATTTAAACCACTTGCAGCAGCTTTTATAAATATTCTCAGATTTCAACTTCGTTTTTGCCTTCTGACTCTGAATGGCATTGTTGTCTGTTAGATGACTGTAGTGGAAACATTTTCTGTATGAGAATATTTGTTTCTTGTTCTGTTTTGCTGGCATGCGTCCAATTTTAATCCTGGCATCTGTACTAGTTTATGTAACATCATTTCGGTTGTTAGAGTTTTACCCAAATATTGCTTCAAATATTAGGTAGAAAGTTTATTGTGATAAGTAGTAAATGTCTATCAATTCAAATCACTTACAAAAAAATTCTTGCCAACCCTTCGTTTCTATACGTTTCCCAAAGTCCTCCACTTTCTCCTTTCAGTTTTCTAATATTAAAATTTCAGTCACAGTGTAAATTCCACGGTTTAAATTTGACTAACTCAAATTATTATAAACACGAACATATTAAAGGTTTACGACGAATAGTTGTGTTTAAAATGACTATTTATGTGAATGTATATATATATATACATTATGTATATATATATATATATATATATATATATATATATATACAGAACTTCAGTTCTGTACCTTATCTATCGTTAACACAGCCTAGATAGCACTCATAGAAATTCCACGTTTGAAAAAGAGTAAAATAATGGTTTATAAAATAAAAATATTTTTCTGTTTCATTCGCTGTGCTATCAGAAATGAAAATCTGACTGGTGTTATTAAATAAATAATTAATATTGTGATTAATTCAAAATTTTATTGCAGAGAGAAATTTATTTTCAATTTATTTTCTTCAGTACTACATACTAAAGGGTAGTTATGAAATAGGTATAGCACTCCTATTTTTTCAAAGTCCAGCAACTAATATTCATGATTATTTAAATAAATTGTGTTCATATCTGACCATTGCTCATATTAATAGTTCCATTACGCAGAAAATAATTGGCATCTGTATTGAAAGCAGATGTTCACGTAAAACTATTCCAGCACGCACCAGATCTAGAGCAATGCTCAACATATTAAATATATTTACTACATATTCCTGACATTTTTACACGAGAACTAAAATTAAGCACTTGACATAAAACTTATTCATCATTTAAATGTAAAATTAAAGGTGATTCCAAATTGTACAATAAGATTAGATACTTAAATGTTTGTTTTAAAGTCCGTAGAGTGTTGTATACCTTCAGCGCAAGATACTTAAATGTTTGATGTAAAGTCCGAAGACTTTTGTGATTTAAATTCAGTGAATTAAATAGAAACAGGTAAAAGTGTTGTTAATAATAGCATGCAATAATTAGGTGTTATTTATTTGAACACTATGTAGTTCTCGTAGAAAATCTACAGCTTAGAAATAATAAAATTAGGGATTTTTCAATTCATAGTTTCGTTACATGTTTGATTAAATTTGACTAATTTGAAATTATTACATGTATGAAGGCATTAAAGATTTACGACAAATTCTTTTTAAAGAGACATTTTTCATTAATATATACAAAACTTTCATTCTGTATCTTATAGACCGATAGCATACCCTGTGTAGGAGAGGGAGGCTATTACCGGGAAAAATTATTTTATTTTATAGTAATCCGGCGGCTTTGGTAAATCCACAATCAATGCTTCTAATACATGTATACGTATTTCGATTTCAGCTCAGTAATTTTTCTTCAGTAATGGATAGGAAGAGATGGGATGAGCACACACAGATAGCTAGAGAGAGAAAGAGATGGAAATACAATATCTATTAAATAAGTAGACTAGTAGACCCATACGTGAAAAAATTCACGTTTTGTTACTAATTTTTTTTGTTTGATTTGTCAGTGGACGTGGATTTTGCGAAGGAGTTTCCACATTGAAGGATGTGCATTTGGTAACCACAAACCGCAACACAAAGCTTACAATACATTTATACACTACCGAGCTTATTCCTATCTAAATCCTTGAAAGCATGACAACGAGACGGATCAAGCAAGCTGTGTATTATTATATAGTGGAATAATTACTTCGTCCCTTGTATATAGAATACTACCCGAGTGACTTCTTTGCCTGAGTCAGTTTGAGTCTCATGTTGACTACAAAATTCCTCGAGGACATCGCTCAAGATATTAAAATATCGGGCCTTGGTAAATAAAGTTCAGCTGAAAGTCGAAAAAAACTTCACTCCCAATACTGGACCCTGGACATGGCTTATTTGAAAAGCCTGGCACACAAGATGCCTGTCTCGTAGAAAATATGTCGTATGAAAAATCTGTCATGTACGAAATCCCTACCATTATAAAACTGTTATGTACACAATTTTCCACATAATAAATCCATCAGTGTCAAATCTTTTACATAATAAATTTGTCACGCATATTCACACAATCGGAGGCGTCAATCTCCATCAATTAGCCATCACTTTTGTGTAAGGTCCTCAGAACAATTAATTTAATATAACAAATTTAAGATTTAAGATTAATTTAATTGTAAGAAAGCATCACTAAATTGTATAACAGGAACTGCTTCACAACACACATTTTAAACAATCAAAATTTAGGCCTGGATGATACGCCTATTCTTCCATTAAAAATGTTCTGTAGAATCGAAAACCCGAAAAAAATAACATTTTCAAAATAATATCAAGGTGCTATCTTGATTATTTTGCTGTGTATTTTTTGAAGAAACAGAACCCTGTGGTCTTCAAATATTAATACATAATAAACAAACTAACAGTTTCTTCATTATTCCATCAAAATTGCTTATAAGTTAGATTATCTAAATTACTTGTTTAACCCTTTAGCGACAAAAAGGACCATACGGTCCTCTTTTATGGTCTTTGGGAGAATTGTTCTAATAATTAAACAGTGAGCAATATGAGGTTGCTACTAGGTTTGAACGCGGCGGCATGTTACAGCGTCGTTCTTTTGGCTGTCTGGCTCTCAGCGTGCTTCATTGCATCAGTGTACAGACGGTCTTTGTGAGCTTAGACGTACAAACTAGAAAAACAAATTGGTCGCTAAAGGGTTAAATTTTGGAAGTCCCAGGTGATAGAACAAAACTGATTAGAAGTGAATGTTTTATCCTGCCAAGCGTGCATCACATCAATCAATCTCTTACAATATTTGAGACACCGTATCATGGAGGACCATTTAGACCATCCATTTATTGTACATTATAATTTTTATGTATTTGTGTTGACTACCGGGACAATAATTTCCACTGTAAATGATTTTATCAAATGTAAAATTTATGCGAATATATTGATGTAATTTTCCCAGGTCTCATTATTATTTTTCTCTCATATTGCAGTTCTATTTTCTACTCCTAGCTGCTGTTGGTGTTGTATCATTCGTTCTCTCACTGTCCACATTTTTTTATGTATATAAGAGTTAAATTAAAAACAAAAAATGGATTGTAGTAAAAATTAACATAACCAAGAACAATGAAATAAAACTGCTGTACAATTCATTTGGATAAATATGCTACGTTTCGTTACCGATATGTGCCCCACTGCTCTAATAAAAGCCTATTTTTCCCTTATCAATACTTCCTCCAGCGCATCGTTGACTCTCCCCACTGCTTCCATTAATCACTTTTCTCTGCCCCCCTTAATAACCTTCCTCTACTTCCATTAACAACTCACTTGTCTCCATTAACAACTCACTTCTTGCTCCATTAACAACTCACTTCTGGCTCCATTAACAACTCACTTCTGGCTCCATTAACAACTCACTTCTGGCTCCATTAACAACTCACTTCTGGCTCCATTAACAACTTTCTTTCCCCATTAAAAAAATTGTTCCTCCATTAAGCACCTTCCATCCCCCCACAGCTGGTGGGGCCACAGCTGCTGGACGCCATCAAACCATCTCTGGAGGACAGGTGGAGTGCCGACATCTCTGCCGCCTGGACGCTGCTGATGGACAACATCGCTTACGTCATGAAGACTGCCATGCGGCAGCACATGAGACAGGCATAAGCTGTCTGATGTAGGTCTGAGTGATACATGAGTGACTTAAAGAGTCCTCAGTAAGCAGATGAGACAGGCATAAGCAGGGCATCTGATGTAGGTCTGAGTGATACATGAGTGACTTAAAGAGTCCTCAGTAAGCAGATGAGACAGGCATAAGCAGGGCATCTGATGTAGGTCTGAGTGACATGAGTGACTTAAAGAGTCCTGAGTCAGAATTTGAGACAGGCTGGAGGAGGAATAATTAGTGGGATTCTTGATGATACATGAGTAAAACCCAGTGGCGACAATGCACTAAGGAATGTTGTAAAGGTTATTCGCCGTGCTTGAGGTTATTGCTCATAATCAGTCCATTGACAGCAGAGTAATAGAAGGGGTTGTACCTTCTAATAACCATGTTTTAGATCCATAAGTCATCTCTGGACCATTGACGACAATGCAATAAGAAAGGTTACAACTGTCAGTAAGGATGTTGAGTGATTGAACATAGATTTCTGAGAGTACTGAAGACTAACGACACATATTGTACGACAGTTTTAAAGTTCACACGCACGTATGAAGCACCAGTTGTTTCCTTTGAATTTCTCAGTCTCCGAGTGACGGCCTGCATCCAGTAGAACATCACAACCAGGACTGCTCTGAATACCACGCTGTCATCGCCTGCATTGCACCTACTCTAACAGGGAAAATTTCTGAACCCATATACTACGTACTGTTTAATTGTGTTTGATGTTCTGCAGCACAGATTATGGTGCAGCTGCATCGCGCAGCAGTACAGATTATGGTGCAGCTGCATCGTGCAGCAGTACAGATTATGGTGCAGCTGCATCGTGCAGCAGTACAGATTATGGTGCAGCTGCATCATGCAGCAGTACAGATTATGGTGCAGCAGCATCGTGCAGCAGTACAGATTATGGTGCAGCTGCATCGTGCAGCAGTACATTTGAAGCAGTCCTGCATTGTACAGGGTGCGGCAACATGGCTTCCTTTATTCGAATTACGTTCCTTTAAAAAAAGGGAGTTATGTTGCCGCACCCTGTACGTGATGGTACTCAGGTACGTGTGATTAAGTCGGAAGGCGAAGTCCTGTTTGTGGGAGACAGCGTTTCCTGCAGTGTTGTGAGACACACTGCAGCAAAGAACTTGAGCTCAGTATTGTGAGACTCTACGTGAGACTGCACGTGAGACTGCACGTGAGACTGCACGTGAGACTGCACGTGAGACTGCACGTGAGACTGCACGTGTGACTGCACGTGAGACTACGTGTGACTGCACGTGAGGCTGAGCTAGGGTAAGAAGTTGAGAGAAAAAATAATGAAGCGAAAATAGAACAGTGTTCAAAGGAGACGTGATTCAGGTGATGCAACCACAAAACGGGCTTATGGTCAAGTGATGCAGCTATGATGCAGGATGATGATAAAGTGATGCACGGGTAATGCAACCCTTTGGTCAAGTGCTGCAGCCATATTGAAGGCATATGGTGAAGTGATACAGCCATTAGACGGACTTATGGTCACGTGATGCAGCTTTAAAACATGTTTGAAGATGTATGATGCCATAAGGGGGCAGAGTAGGTATGAGAATAGACTTAGTACGTGAAAAAGACTAGGCATCTTGTGTAACTGTAACAGTTTAAGTGTATAGACTGCAGTAAGATTCAGAAAGTTAGCTTTCATGTTGAATCCCATTATTTTGATGCTAAGCATCACGATAATTTATTGTAATAGATATAAATTTTGTTATGGAAAACAAGACTAGGTGGTGCGGTATACGTATATTTGCGGTATGCGGTATACGAAATCACGATCCAAAATATAATAATAAGCTGTATTATTTCATGGTCGTCGTTTCCACGGGTCATGAATTTTATTATTCTTTAAAACAGAGATTTATCAACGAATAAAATAACTATGTTAGTAATATTTCCTGTTAAATTTGGACAAATTTAATCATATAAATAATATTGTGCCACCTTAAATCTTTGAGCATCGTGGCCATGCTGTCAGAAAAAATAATCTTAATAAATATAATAATTTCCTAATCAACTGAAATTGAACTATTTCTGGTACAAGTGGAAATGATAACCGTCTAGTTTTTGTTACTTCGATGTAACATACTAGCTACATGTTTTAATTTTTTCTAATAATTGTGTATAAATTGTCTTTAATGATGAGACATCAGCTCATCCTAGTGATCACTGAGTTAACATGTAACCTAGTTCTTCCAGTAAATGATCTTTACCCTAGTTTACCGTAGCAAACAACATTTCCCTAATCGTGTTCAGTTGTGTTCACTAGAAAGAGGTGGTGGAGTGTGTGTGTGAGGAGCGATCTTTCAAATAATTTCTATAAACAAGTCATCGGTTGACCGACTGACAAACTCATGATCCCTAATTGACCCGTCAATTTGAATATCCATAATTAATTCTTCAGTAACGGACCGACGTGCAAATTATGCACAATTATTGATCGCAGTTTGATGCAGATAATTTCAGTTCATTTTTTAATAATTGCAGACCGACTAAGTGATTACATAGTTTTCAGGTGTCGGCAATTAATAAACAGTTCCTGATCAACAGCCTCGCTCATTATAATAATTATCATAATTATCTCTCATCTGGACCATGAACTTGATTGGGCCTTTCTCAAAGAATGTAGAATGACGTTATACGACAGAATTTACTAAGCAAATAACGTCCAGGCTGTAAACACCATGTCAAGATTTAACTTTCTTTCACTGATCTGAATATGCACTTAATGAAACAAGTTATCTGAAACTTCAGCTTCAGGGCCAAGTTGATCAGAAATTCAGTTTCATAACTTCTCCGAATCATTGAAATTAGAACCAAACAAAGAAATTGTGGTATTGAAATAGAATTTATGCTTAAATAAATAGAGTGAGTGAAATTTAAAGTATTTCTCATTTGATCTTTTAAAAACTCAGCTCAGAGTTCATTTTCAACGCTTATTGTATTAAAAGGTAAATAAAATTTGGTTCTCGACTAGAATTATTAAAATATTTTCACTGGCATTCTCAACAGTTCATGTAACAGAATAATGATTTCTTTGATGATTGAAAAGCCTCGTATGTAAATAATAAAAACGATATTCTTCTTGAGATAACTACTAAAAACTAAAATTAATTCAAAATTTATTCATCCGTCTTTTTATGCTGAAATGTTTTGTTATCTTTTTATTTAAGGTTGTTTTCAACGTTTAAGACGAACTCTTGATGTTTTCATTCAGTAAAATCGTTGTTCTAAATTATCTTTAAAGAAATCGAAAGTTTTTATTCAGTCACCTGTGAGACTTATCTATTGTAAGTTGTATTATTGTAACTCTTTTAATTTTTATAAGACACTTCGTTTATTGACCAGTTGATAACTGATCGTTTACTGGGTGTGTCAATTATTAGATCTGTCTGTTGTTAGTTGGTCAATAATTGATTGATAGTTTGTCCGTCAATTTAACAATTTGTAATTCGCAGGGACATGGGACACCGATCTATTTCTGCTGGACAGTCTGTCCAGTTGGATCTGTATCCATCGACTTCTTCATCTCAATCCTTTGTAGTCACTAATTGAACTAAATTTTCTTAAAGGTTTTGATGGAAACCTCATCTTTGTTTGTTAATGATGGTGCGTAATTCGAAATCTAATTTTCTACAGAAAAACCATCTCATACCGAGAGCAATATCATTATGATCTGCTACATTCTCAACAATAATAAAGAGCAACACTTCTTCTTTGCTCTGCAGCTTAGTCTTCAACCTTGTAACTGGCTGATCGGAACATACACGCAACTCCCTCACGAGTCAATCTTAACAATAAAGTTCCTTATAATCTAAATTCTTTTCGGGAATCAATTGCTCACGGAATCTATGTATATTTATTGTCGAAATATCTCATGGCGGATGGCTTGTGCCCGTAATTATTGTGGTGAGTAATCGTTATCTTAGTTGGCATGTCTCTCTCTACATTGTCCTAGTTCTCAGTGGGAAATAGTGATTGTGTTAGCTCTTTCAGAAGTGTTCACTAGACTTCGTAACAGATGTGTACTCAGTGCCCTAGTTTTCTGTAGTGGACAATTTCAACTGTAGCCATAATTACGCTCTGTCTTTGCTATAGAGTTCCTTGAAAAGTGACATAAATCCTACCCAATCCGAATTTTATCGTCTGACCGGCGCTAATTTTCGTCAGCATTAACCGGTAATTATTGCTTTTTCTTACGATAAATCGATGATATCTTACGATAAACCGGTAATTATTATCTGAAAAAGACTGTATTTTTATCGTCTTTTCCCTATGCTCGGAATGACGGTAGGAATAAGACTGTAAAGACCGGTCAATATCGTCGGCGAACATTTCATCGTCTGGAAATACCTATAATTACCGGTAATAACCGGTACTATTTCTATCGTCGAAAGTTCCTACTATAAACGATGATTATCACTGCAAATCGATGATTATCTCCGGTAAACTGACTAAAAAATTCGGATTGGGTATAGCTTATAGAAGTAACATATCCGAACCTCGATATTTTCTGGAGCGCATTCATGAAAAAAATGTCTAATAGTGGACAACTCTCACCCTCTTTACTGTCGGCCACAATACAAACCTTGTCTGTTATACAAGCAGGGAAATTCCACTTAAGGATTATACGCTGCGATTTCAGAGTAATAATTAACAATGTTCTGGAAAGGAAGACTGTGTAAGACAGGCTTGGACAACTTTATATGTGTGAATTTGGTTAGCTTGAGCGGTTAACTCAGCTTGTTTGTATTTAACAATTTCATGCCGCAAACATATACCATTAGGTCTTTAGAGTATTTGAGGGTGTTGGAAATACACAATAACACACCTAGAAGCAAAATAAAAGATATGTCATGTGATGTTGAACATTAAGCAAAGGTTTTCTGAGTGAAGTGTTGTAAGAGAACTCGTTGCTTTGCCATGCAATAGTGACTAAACAATCTCCATGTACGTCATCATCTCCTATTTACAGAGCAGAAACAGAGCATGCAAACGAATGATCATGACAGGCTTCTCAAGCAGACGATTTTAGACCTTACATTTTCTTCTTGAGTTTTGTACGTCAGTTAACTTCTTGATTAGTTTCATCTTAACTTCTAGATTTCTATAGAGTCGAAAAAACTCCAACCTGGAAGGAAAATAAACTCGTTTATTCTGAATTAACTGAAGTAGATGAGAATTTATTGGCATTAATCAAACTTTGCAAATTAATCCACATCTTCGCCCACGGTCCTTGCCACGACACGTCTGAGGAGCTGCAATGTCAGAGCAGCTGCAATGTCAGAGCAGCTGCAATATCAGAGCAGCTGCAATATCAGAGCAGCTGCAATGTCATAGCAGCTGCAATATCAGAGCAGCTGCAATGTCAGAGCAGTTGCAATATCAGAGCAGCTGTAATGTCAGAGAAACTGCAAAATCAGAGCAGCTGCAATGTCATGGCTGTTGCAATATCAGAGCAGCTGTAATGTCAGAGCAGCCGCAATGTCAGAGCAGCTGCAATGTCAGAGCAGTTGCAATATCAGAGCAGTTTTTTTCACTAGCAACAACTTAAAGAAACCCAAGTGAATATTTCGATTTTTAAACATAAAATTTTCATGTTAACAAATAAATGATTTATATTATAGAAATTTCAGATGATCTTCCGTTTCTGTAATTTCACTGTCTTTTATATTGTGTATTGCCAAAATGATTTTTTTTTACCTCTACTTTCCCGTATAAATTTAGGCTCATCAGATAAATAATGTTTTTTTTGTGTTCACATCAGGGATATGGCCTAATCAAAGTGTGCACTACATGACACGTTATTTATCATACATAAACGTTCGTTTAGGGGAATGCAAGCATGTCACAAAACATTCATTTATTTACGGTGAAGGGACAATATCATTCAGGTTAATTTTTTCGTCGTTCACTTGAAAAAGTAAAAAAATTCCTACCCGTCAAAAGATGCCCGTGTTGTGTTGTCGTATGACTACGTGGGAAGACAGATATTAATTCTCTTTATGTTCTAAGTAAGCAGACTCTGCAGCAATACTTCATGCGTTACACTTTATTGTGCAAGACTTTAATGCCTCACACTTTGATGTGCTACACTTTATTACGTTACGCTTAAATGTGTTACACTTTATTGTGTTACACTTTATTGTACTACACTTTAATGTGTTATACTTTGATATGTTACACTTTATTACGTTACGCTTAAATGTGTTACACTTTATTGTGTTACACTTTATTGTACTACACTTTATTGTGTTACACTTTATTGTACTACACTTTAATGTGTTATACTTTGATGTATTACACTTTAAAACGTTACACTTAAATGCGTTACACTTTAATGTGTTACACTTCATTGTAGTGCTCAGTCCCATATTACAGTCGAATTAATGGTGATTACCGTCATTAATCGTAAATTTTACGGTAATTAACGGAAGTATTTGGTAACTTACTGTAGGCTGCCAAAGATGCTGGATTGTAACTTGTACTAGCTCATCAATACCAAAACTCGTAAATCTACATAATATTTATTTTAGTTTTGAGGTTTTCTTTGGTTTCATAGGGCGATGGATGGTATCCCTATTCGAAATTAGAATATTAATAGAATTTATTAGAATACATTCAAAATCCCATTAATTTACTTGGGTAAAGTCACACTAACTGTTAATTTCTTATCCAAACAACAAATTGTAAGTTGACTTTACTATGGAATAGAATATGGGTTTATTTTTTCCGTTGTGCATCGAACATTTCTACATGCAAAAACCGTTCTATAAAATTCATACAAAACTGACAAAGCAAATGGCCTGTTTCTGCATTTGAACTTCCAGAAATATGTTTCATCCGCTGAAAATCAACAGTAAAACATGGTTTGTTTTTTTACTCAATGTGGAAGATATGAATACAATGATATATTCAATGCTCCTTAAATAATGTGTAAATAAAGCAGTTGCGTTTGCATAGAAGTGTATGTTGTTCTGAGACTTACTTCATGTGTCTATGCTTATTGATCTCTTCCTACTGTGTGGTTAGAATACTTAAATACTGGAAAATTTTCATTTATATTCAATTCATTTTCCAAAACAATCAAGGTTTTAAAAGGACCCCAAATTTTCATACTGTTGATCAGAAATATTAATGAGACTTCCATTGTATCTCTCCCGTAATGCTTTCAATAAAAATTATTGACAACATTTGTATTTTTACTCCTTCTGGATTAACAATCGAATTCCAAAACAGCCTGATTGACATTTATGACAACAATTATGCTCCCTCACCTTCACTTGGTTGAGTAATCCCATTCCAAAATGCGTGATTCATTATACATAAATGACAACATTTCTGTTTTTACCCCGTCCGGCAGAACCATTTCATCCCAAAACAACGTGGGTGACATTTATGACAACAATTATGTTCCCTCACCTTCACTTGGCGAAATGCGTGATTGTCTCGTGTTTATACACCAACTCAGAATATCCAACATTATGTTTACTATTCCTAATGTAGTTATTTATGCAGAAAAGCATTTTACTCTACCACGTCAGGTTTGTATCATGATAATACCCTGAATTAATAGCTAATATTCAATTTATTGGTATTTTATATGCATATTTTACCTACGATTAGATCTTACTATGTAATAAATTTGTTACGTGATGAGCCATGTTCATTAGTACTCCATGAAGCAAAAAGTATTCGGGTGTAGCATCTGTCTGCGAGTTGTTTGTCTCAATACAATGTTCAACATCAATAAATGGTTGATTTTTACTTAGTGCAAATGGTACAATGGTTAATATTTAAATTGTATTAATGGTACAATGGTTGTTATTTAAATCGTATAAATGGTACAATGGTTATTATTTAAATTGTATAAATGGTACAATGGATAATGTTTAAAATGTATAAATGGTACAATGGTTAACGTTTAAATTGTATAAATGGTACAATGGTTAATATTTAAACTGTATAAATGGTACAACAGTTAATGTTTACCTTGTACAAATAGTTGATGTCGTATGTCTGACTAATAATATGTGATAGAACCAAAAAAATTTGCATAATTGGAATCAAAATGTTTCGATTGTTGTAGAATGTTGGTTGGATATAAAAATACAAGACGGATTTATTTTGTTTATCAGTGTAATCACGTCACACTCTGTACCATTACGAATATTGCACAGCTTTGAGATACGAGCTATCTCGTCTTATCACAGAATTGTTATTTCATTAAAATGAATAAAGTTCAACGAAACTTCGTTTCTTTCTTAAACTCGTGTGCAAAGCAACAGTAATTTTTGGAGATAAATTTATTAGAAACTAGTTTAGGGTTACATGGTATGGTGTAGCGCTGAATTTACCACGATTCCTTTAATTCTTTTATGAATAACACTAAGGAACTGAACTGCAGTTATCATTTCAATAATCAAACATTTTCTGAATCACTACTGAACTCAGGTCTTGAATGCCTCAATCATCACCTATTAAAGAAATCAAACTGATAAGCGAATTAATGGATCATAGAACTGGCGGTATTTCTAGCTTTAAATCCTTTCCTCAAACATGAAATGAAGAAACTCATCTGCAGGTAAAAGATCAATGTGATACCACATCTCTGACGCGCCAGCAAAACAAAATAACTCTCTTCTTGCCTCCCCTTCACCCTCGACCAGCTCAGTCGACAAAAGCCCTTTTGTATGAGCCAAAGCAACCAGACACAAATCATCCTCCTCCTACTATTATAGCTAGGGTAAGCTAAACTCCAATCACTTGTACGTTCCATGTTATTCACACACAACAACTGGAGCTTGGAAAATCTAATCAGTGACTCGCTCGCTCACGTTCCTCGTTTCAAACAAATGAAACATTATGAGCATCTCCGGCGCTTTGATATGCCACTGGAGTATCAAGTGTCATAGGAAACAAGTTAGCTTTAAAAAATGACAGTAATAGCCACACATGAACATTTTTCCTCCAAATAGTCGCTTTATTTTGGTTTGTACCTTGCTCGTTTTTTAATGTTTATCCTCAGAATTAGAAAGAATCCCATCATATCAGTAAAATTGATGGTTTGCTAACTGGAGATCACCTTCAAAACAGTGAAATTTTTAACCCAGGATGAAATTCAGCCTTTTTCTTCGCTTGTAGCTTCCGTGGCTTCATTTTCGAATTTAAAATCTCCTTAGGAGCTGAATTAGTTAGCAGGCAAATCATTTTGTGCCTCCATTTAACTAAAATCATAAAGAAAAATTTTATAAGTTTGAACTAAACGAAAGAATATACAGGGGCCTTGAACGTTAACTCTGATACAAGCCTCACGTTCACTACATGGAAACCTACCGACAAAAATGAGGTAAAGAACATCAGATCGTTGGTTGGAAAAAGACTTTCATTACAACAAAAAACGTATCATATATGAGTTGCTTACGTGTATGCTCAAACAGAATGGAATAAAATAGAATATGACAGTAGGAACGCACCGTTTGATCCATTCTTTGGTTGCTACACAAGTCCCTTGTCGTAATACGAAAGTACGATAGTAGATTATTGATATCTACTTCTCACACGCACATAGACAACGTAAATTCAATAGGTTCCAAATGAATACCACTCAAAGAATTGTATGTGCTGAACTGGTTTGTCTGTCTTAAATTAGTTCACTCAAAAATAACCGTTACCCACCAAAATTACGCACGCAACGCGCATCCATGTATTCCCTTCTATCCATACCCGTTTCAATTCTTCCGATACACACCTTATTGAACTCTCCTTCACATTTTTCCTGCTGGCTTCGATCGACCATCTGTCTTTAAGTGGAGATATCAGCGGCAAGCGTAACTGGTAGAGGGGGAAACAAAAAATTGACCGGAATTTTATTATTGTTTATTGCTGCTTACAATACCAAGCAGTTTGATTCGTATCTACCTACACATATATTAGACAGTGTATCTCCATCTCTCTCTGTCTCTCTCTGTCCATCCTATTACTTCCAATCTATTACTGAAGAAAAATGATTGAACTGAAATCAGAACGAGCATGCATGTATTATAAGCATTGTACTGCGGATATCATAGGCGGCAAATCACTATGAAATACTCTATTTTTTTCGTTATTAGCTTTCTTCTCTTACACAGCCATGTTGTCAGTAGATAAGATACAGAATGGAAGTTCTGTATATATTCATGGAAAATATTCAGATTCTGATAGTACCACGAGTAAAACTGAAAAATGTATTTTATTTTATAAACTAGTACACCCATACGTGAAAATTCACTTGTATTTTATCGAATTATTTCATTTTATTTGCCAGTGGACGCGGGCTTTGTGAAGAAGTTTCCATACTGAAGACTGTGTCTTTGGTATCCACAATACAATGCTTACAATTCATGTATACCCTACCGAATTTCCTCCTAACTAAATCTTTAAGAACGTGACAGAGAAACGGACCAAGCAAGCAAACAACCGAGCAGCAACAAGTTGGGTATTATTATACTAGTGTACCCGTGCCATCAAAAATGATGGCAAATCTTGTGTATAATAAACTCTTACAATACAGTATTTTTGAGCCGCAATAGAAGTAGTTATAGCCATTCGTGTTATATCCTAGATACAGAAATTCAGCATTACTGAAAGCAACTGCGAGCTTGTGTATGTATATTGTAATATGCAATACCCCGCCGAACTCCCTATCCACGATAGGGACTCGAGTATATAAGGCTCTGGATTATTCTAATATTTTTGAAAGTGTCTTATTATAGTGCACTTGTACAGCGAAATGAATGCATTAATTTACCAGTGAACTGAAATCAAGGCCTCCAGTGCTAATTTCTTCCTCTCTACTCGTATTTCTAAGAGCGTGACAGGAAACATATAAATGAATAAATAAATAAATATATAAACACACGACGGTCATTCTTAGTATTAGATTAGACTAGAAAGTGGGATTCTTAATTTTATCACTTTTAAACCAAGCAATTTCAACAGGTTTTATCTGGGCCATGTTATCGGTAGATAGGATACAGAGTGGAAGTTCTGTATATATTAATCAAAAATATTCATTTAAACCAAAATAATTCGTCTTAAGTCTTCAATCTAATACTAAGAATGACCTTCGTGTGCTTATATATTTATTTATATGTTTCGTGTCACTTTCAAAAAAATTAGAGAGATTCAGAGCCTTATATACTCGAGTCCGTATCGTGGATACAGAGTTCGTCGGGGTATTGCCCTATGATTCGGGTACATTGTACCCGAATATGACACGAATTACAGTCAATTGCAGGAGTAGAAAACTAAGTGTCTTAGTTTTCACTAGGAATGTTGCCATTAAAGAAATACTCAATTGAAACGTTTGTCATTTGTAAATATATATAAAACTAAATATATTGCATTGCGTTCTTGTATGTAATTTTATTTAATATCTTTCCAACAGTATTTGCCATCATTTTTGATGGCATGGATATTATCACAAAAATGTCTGCTGTCATTTTTGACGGCTAGGTACACTAGTATATTTATATTAACCATGATTTCAAGTTAATCAAAATTAAATCGTGGAAGTTCCAAGGAAAATATTTAGTAAATATCATAAATATTTATAGTTTTCATTATTGAGTACCGATAGATTTCTTTTCATTACAATATAATATTTCAGCTCAATAGTGACAAAAATTGAAGTAAAATGAGTATTAAAATTAAAAAATAATTTTTGACTTTAATAGATCGTAGGAGGTAAAATCTTCTGAGATGAAACGAAACTGCGTTCAGAAGCATGTAATCAAAAACTCAAATTTTCTGCTGCACCCACTTTAGTTTAAAAAAAAATCTCTCTCGAGTCTCAGCGACTTTTTTCCTCGCCACCTAGACTGCCTATCACCTCGCTACCTAAACTGCCTATCACTTCGCTACCTAGACTGCCTATCACCTCGCTACCTAAACTGCCTATCACTTCGCTACCTAGACTGCCTATCACCTCGCTACCTAGACTGCCTATCACCTCGCTACCTAGACTGTCTATTACCTCGCTACCTAAACTGCCTATTACCTCGCTACCTAAACTGACTATTACCTCGCTACCTAAACAGCCTCCTACCTCGCTACCTAGACTGCCTATTATCTCGCTACCTAGACTGTCTATTACCTCGCTACCTAAACTGCCTATTACCTCGCTACCTAGACTGCCTATCACCTCGCTACCTAAGCTGCCTATCACCTCGCTACCTAAACTGCCTATTACCTCGCTACCTATGCTACTTATTCTTCCTGCGTAAAAGTTCCTAAAAAGTTCAAACAAAAATTTGAAAGAGAGTCTCGCTCTCACCATTCCCAAATGCATGTTCTTTATTGCAGTTCCCGCCTTTTTATTTTTATTCTGACACAGATTTCCTCGCAGCCGAGGGCAGAAAACCGCTTGGATTTTTCTATTAATTTTTTGTCCTGCCCAGAATTTCAGTTTTTCTGCTAACCTTTCATAGCAGGCAGCTGCTGTGGCTGAAATATACATACATTTTAAATGATGAATTGTTTGAATCTTTTTTTAATTTTTACCACTGTTACGACGATCAAATATAATTAGTGATAATCATTTCCGCTACAGGTACCCGAGTCTTAAAATTAAGATATTATAGTTATTGCTCACACAACTCGTTTACATGAAAAAAATCAACCACCTAGACTGCCTATTACCTCGCTACCTAGACTGCCTATTACCTCGCTACCTAGACTGCCTATTACCTCGCTACCTAGACTGCCTATTACCTCGCTACCTAGACTGCCTATTACAATGCTCTCTCAGGTAATTCACTTTCACTCTTTATTTTAATTACCTAAATAAATTCACACCGACAACTTTCTGACATATAGGGTGTCCCAAAAAAAATGCATGCAGTTAATCGCTGCAGCTTCAAGTTTATGAAATATCTTCTCGCTCCTTGAGCTGTATTATAATTTTTCATGCATTCCAATTCAGCCATGCAATTCTCAACAAAAATGACAGACAAAACAAGGTCGATATACGGTAATGGTTTTCGAGCGCATTAATATGAAGTATTTCCAGCCTCTTGTACTCGACAGCTCGTGGACCTTGCTCGTCATACCCTTTTTTCGTTAATCACATGAATAAAATGCAGTCAAGTATTTTAGAAATATGTCAATAAATTTATCATTTCCAGAACATAAAGACGTCATGTTGAAACGTTCATCAATCATGCAATTTCAGCGGTGCTTTTGACAATGATTTAAACCCCTTTCTGCGGATTTGCTTCACGGTTTCTTGAATGTGTAATGCAAAGATACCATTGACTTCACTTCGAAGGTTCTTCCCTTAATTTGTCGTAAATACATTTTTGTCATTTAGTTACAATGACAGTTTTGCCAATTCGTTTCAAACTCAGCTCGATGGATTTGGTTCAAATGTGTTTTTTTTCGTTCAGGTAGCATTTTAGTGAGTTCGCTTCATTGATTTTTTGCCAGTTCGTTTTCCAGGGCAAACCGTAAAATCACGCCTTTAAATCATGAGAAAATGGGCATTGATTTGCCAATTTGCTTCTCTGTCAGTTTCTTTGTCTCAAAAAAAATTGTGCATGTAACTCATGTTGCTGTTTCTTTGAAAAAATAAAGAATTAACGAAGCAAAACCGGTCCACTCTGGGGAACAATGAAGATACTTTTGAACAAGAAAAACATTTCAATTCTAGCCCGGAAATGAAAATATGTTTGAAGAAACGAAGCGTATTCTCTAACCGAATAACATCTATGTGAGCAGAACACATGACTTCACAAAATAAAGATACTATTGATGAATTGAAAGTATTTTTTTTAAATGTATTCATGAACCATGGAGAGTCTTTTATTGATCTACTTAGGAAAAATTACTGCCATTCAGGCGCAACAATTTTCTATTGAGGAACTGGAAAAGTAGTCATTGATGAGCAGAAAGTCAATGACCTTATGAAAAAAATGATTTCAGAATTTGACGCAGTTTACATCGTTAAGTATTGAAAAAATATGTCTGATACTTAAAATCGTGTGCCTCATATAATAAAATCAATGAATTTGAAAGTTAGGAAATCACTTTGAGCGCATTAGGATCGCAAAAAAATGTGACAGCGGTCGATAAGTTTGATGTGTTCACAGTTATTGACGATCATCCTTAAAATTTGAATAAATTACTAAATCAACGATCAAAATTAGTATTTGTAAGACACTAGATAATGATTTAATAATGTAGGAGCTGTTATATTATTGATATTGATTTAGATAATGGTGTAAAGTCAATGCAATCGAATTTACAAGTGTACTAGATGCCTTCCACTTATATGTATATCTTCACAGAGTTGACAAATACATGCCTGATTTAAACATGAATCTAACCCTTGTGTGTTGACAATTTTGGTTGATTTTGTTAGTCGTATCATTGTATGCTTTCAATTGAGCTAATTTTAAGGTGCCTGTGAAGAGCAGAATGGAATATCGGTACAAAATGTCATTTTCATCTCACTTCTAAGCTAATCAGCAATAAAATAGATGTTATCAAGTCCACGGTATGGGCTTACCAAATTAACATCTTCAGATTTAGTTCAGGTACGACACTGTCAAGAAGTATCAATTCATTTCAAACTGAGTTTGGCAAACATAGTTCAAATGTTCATTTTATCGTAAATGTTGTTCATTTTGTATGTCAATGAGTTAGAATAAATTACACAAAATGAGGAGTAAGAGAAGCACGTCCACTAATGTTGAAAAAATAAAAATGTGTTTGAAAAAACAGATGTTTCACAGTCTAAAATTGACGAACATATCCGTGATCCTCTAATTAATAACTGGAGTTTCAGTTATCCTCCAGTCCCTGCAATAGCTATCATTTATTATAATCGCTATAATGTTTGTAAGTCAATCAGCCACGGCTCACCTGGTGCTATTGCAGTTGAAATTACATCAAGGTGCAGTGGCAGGAGTTGTACACTTTAAACTGAAACTCGAATTCAATTTACTGCAGGACCCTGGTATTCATGCTCCAGATCTTTTCGGGGGCTCGTGATTGTAAACTTCACAGACACAGAAATGTTCCTAAACACAGACTGACACAAGCAGGCATCGAGACAATCGCTGAAGATGCACGGCAAGAATTTGATTTGCTTGGTTGATTTATTTCCTAAACATTTTCCGTCGAACCTAAACAAAAACTTTGTTTAAAGCCACTACTAGTTTTAAAGTGAATTTTCAGTTATCGTTCGGTTCAGCAGCATGGAAACACAATGTCTTCAATTGAAGTTGATTTTAATCTATAGCATTATAGCTAACTAAATAACGTATCCTGTAGAAGTGAATTTTGTTTAGTTATAGTCTATTGTTAATTTTATTTTAATCTATTCATCGCAACTTTAATCTATTGTCATTGTTCTAAGAGTAATGTATTGACAACGGTTATCTCGAAATTATAAATATCGCTTAAATTTTACTATTGATATAAATAGAATATAGACAATATTGGCAGTAGAACACGCTATTTTTGTGCAACTTCCCAAAGTTTTTCTTCCCCAGTGGACCTGATTTATCAGTTTTAGCTAAGATGAAATAAATCTTGATTTTCAAATTGTAAATTCAGTTAATACTTAATCGCAAAAAATACGCAAAAACGAGAGCTAACGAACTGCTCGGTGTTAAATATTTTTCCAATAAATTCGGTAAACTGATAAACGAGAGACCGAATCAAGATCTGACTGACTGAAACTTTACGAATTATTTTAGGACTTTGGGCTAAGGGACTAAACATTTAAGTCTCGGACACGGGACACTGAGAAATTAAAAGACTCTTTGAAAGTTTTATTATTCCCAGGAGTTCTTCTAGAACTCGTCCAGTTGTTTACTTTGAAAAAAAAACGGAACCTAATCGAGCCTTTTTGTAAACCCAGAAATGATGAAAACCAGTGCAAAAATTGCAGAGAAAAATCGCATTTTTTAAACTCTGGAATAAACTAGGACGAGAAGTAAATGATTCAAAATTTATAACTTTATTCCATCATTTCCACACGACATGGATTAAGATGCTCAGTGAGCTTTAAATATCTTACAGGGCATCACAGCTCGAGTTACTTCCTAGTTGGTCCTGTGTGACCAGAACACATGGTGTGCCATGGATAGTGATTCTATACCAGGTACATTCTTTATATTTAGGTCAAATGGCTTTCATTGACTACCGATATAATTACCTAGACTAAATACTGTGACAAATCCGACACTAGTGACTACATAGTCCAATTACTACTATTAGTCCAATAACTACTACTAGTTCAATCACTACTACTAGTTCAATTACTACTACTAGTTCAATTACTACTACTAGTCTAATTACTACTACTAGTCCAATTACTACAACTAGTCCAATTACTACGACTAGTTCAATTACTACTACTAGTCCAATTACTACTACTAGTCCAATAACTACTACTAGTAGTCCAATAACTACTACTAGTTCAATCACTACTACTAGTTCAATTACTACTACTAGTCTAATTACTACTACTAGTCCAATTACTACTACTAGTCCAATTACTACGACTAGTTCAATTACTACTACTAGTCCAATTACTACTACTAGTCCAATAACTACTACTAGTAGTCCAATAACTACTACTAGTTCAATCACTACTACTAGTTCAATTACTACTACTAGTCCAATTACTACTACTAGTCCAATAACTACTACTAGTTCAATCACTACTACTAGTTCAATTACTACTACTAGTCCAATTACTACTACTAGTCCAATAACTACTACTAGTTCAATTTGTACTTGAAGAATGGCCTCATTTTTTGCTAACGGGAAGAAGCCCTCGCTGGAAATTGATTGACGCTCTGGGGGGTGTAACTGAAGACTAAGATTGGCAATAAGTCTCATTACGGACTGTGCCTTCAATCTTCTTCACTGGAAGTTGGTTATGTCCAACAGCGTCATACCTCAAGTCAAAGAGTGTCAGCGTGCATTTGCTTCATTTTCATGTAAGGCTCCTACGAGCTCATGGGATAAAAATAGCATTCAATTGCGGCTCAATTCTTCAGCTCCTAGGAACATGACATGTGGTCTTAGGCAGATATTAATTGAGTGGCAGTCTTCCATTTCGTTTTCATGTTTATTCAATTTGTTTCCTTCCCATGCTGTTCGTACGTTTATGTGTATTTATGTACCTTTTTAATTGTGTGGTTTTACAATATGAGCGTGGGATTTATTTCTTATCAGTGCTTTGATAAAATTTGACTGCCGTTAGTTTTGTTGTCCCATCACAATAATCTTAACTGTGAGTTTATAAGAATAAAAACACCAAATTCAATGTGATGAAGGAATTATTGGTTTTATTAATCTAGTGTTTTGTTTATTTTCCCGCTTTACCAGTGAGATTAATATTTTGATTTATGTAATTTTCTGGTCAATGAGTTTTATTGATATTTTGATTATTCTGATTGTCAGAATTATCCATTTCACTGATATTACGATTATTCAAATCATCTGACGTATCATTTTCCACTGAGAGTTTAAAACTCATCTGATCTATCTAGAATTAAGCAAACATTACACCAATCAAAAGTTAGTGTGGCCTGGTATGTTCTAAATCCGTTTTATAGTTATTTCTCAACGCTCCTGCTACTCTTCGTGTCTTTGCGCATAACTTTTACTACGCTCCTACTACTCTCCGTACAGAACCCTCACTACGCTCATACTACTCACCGTACAGAACTCTCACTACGCTCATACTACTCACCGTACAGAACTCTCACTACGCTCCTACTACTCTCCGTACAGAAGTCTCACTACGCTCCTTCTACTCTCCGTACAGAACCCTCACTACGCTCCTTCTACTCTCCGTACAGAACCCTCACTACGCTCATACTACTCTCCGTACAGAACCCTCACTACGCTCCTTCTACTCTCCGTACAGAACTCTCACTACGCTCCTTCTACTCACCGTACAGAACTCTCACTACGCTCCTACTACTCTCCGTACAGAACCCTCACTACGCTCCTACTACTCTCCGTACAGAACCCTCACTACGCTCCTTCTACTCGCCGTAGAGAACCCTCACTACGCTCCTTCTACTCTCCGTACAGAACTCTCACTACGCTCCTACTACTCTCCGTACAGAACCCTCACTACGCTCCTACTACTCTCCGTACAGAACTCTCACTACACTCCCACACTGCTAAAGCAACACCAGTCTGCCTGAACTCTCCCAGCATCACCACTACAAACACGAGGTAATGAGTTGGACCTGCATGTATTGATGTTTGCATCACCAACTCTGTGTTTGAGAACATTCCTCAATGTTTGTACTCGTCCTGCATTGTTTGTTTACCCTGTTGGGATAATGTTCACTTTCTATCTAATTATATTATATAAATGGTCACCTTATTCTCAATTACAAAACCCCAAAAGATCATTTTATGGAATATATGTTTGAGCGAGTATTTGGAATGTCATGCTGTATATTTGAAATTTACTTCGAAACTATTGCGTTTACAAGATATTTATAATCTACAGTGTTTCTGGCCTTCAGTTCATGGAAAACGCTGCTCTCAATTTTTTTGAGACATGTGCGTCAAAAACCGTTGTATTATTTGTTAACATGGCAACAACACTGGCAATTTATGAGCTTTTGATCCTTCAGTGTTGGCGCTGTCCTAATTGATTGTAAACGCACAAATAGCGCTTGTCGTTAAAAAGAAATGAATTTGCGTTGTTTGGCATTTGACGTTCGTGTTCAGAAGTTCGTGTTTTTTGTGTCCAAAACACGTGGAAAGGAAAATATCTTTTTGCATACGGAAGCTAGTTTCTGCTTAGAAAAGTCTTTTATATATGTTGGAAAAACTTTATTCGGAACACAAGCTCAATTTTTCTCCGTATACATTGCTATTTTTACTAGAGAAACGGTTTAATGATTTAAATTTAAAGGATCAATTCGCGTACTGAACTTTACACTAGTGATGTACATATTCCAGCGGATACTGAGTATGGCATGTAATAACTTCCAAAAGAGAATTCCAATATTAACGTCTACCAAACTCTCTGTAAAACATAGATCCAAGAATTAAAAAAAAACTCAATGAGAAGTACTGTAAGACAACAGAGTCATCAAGACAACACTGTGGCTGAAAACTGCTGATCCATTTCCTGGACGAGAGCCTTGTCAAGTTTGGACACATTAACGATTGCAGCTGTAGATCAAGGAAACCATAAACCAGTCGAGCAGAGCTCCAGACTTGAAGATAAATACAAGTGCAGACACGGCAGCTGGAAGCAGTCTATGTACAAAACGTGTGTTCTCGTGAAACTTTGTAAAGTGATTGGATTTGTAAAGCGAGTGGAACAGTTTCACTCTCTGGAAAATAATGTTAAGACAACTTAGGTCACTCAACATCATTTTAACTTCCATTCGAGCAAGAATATCAGAAGGACAACCATGAATAGAGAATGCAAGTTGGCTTTAGAAGTAAGGTCAGAATGAAGCGGAGGGTCGTCATGAAATAAGGTTAGGTCAATAAAGCGACTTGAGAGAGGAGAGGAGTAATGCAGACGTCTATTTTTTAATTCAATTTATTTAAAACAAGTCTGATAATTCACTGTCACATGAACTGGCAAATCAAAGGAAAATAAATTACTGAATAAACCCGAGGATATTTTTATTGATAATTTGGGAACCATGAGGTAAGAAAATTAATTAATGTAATTCTTGAACTGATAAAATGTATGTTTTATCAGGAGACACACACATAGAGAGCTCAGTTCAATAAATGTTGAGTGATACATTGTACATTTTTTACTGCCTTAGATGATTATGTTGAAATGAAGAATGAAGGCTAAAATTTATTCATAGAGTAAAACTTTATTATTTGATCCATCACTACCTTAGTTCATCAATTAATGAACAAATGGTGCTGACAATGTTCGAGAATTGAAGTAAAATTATCAAAATTGCCTATGGATTCATTCAAGTGCAGTACATGCAGTCCTCGAGTTACTAACAAACATCGACCTCATTTATGCGCCGCGTTACCATGTATTCAGCCACGCGAGCAAAATAATTAGTATGCGTTACGTTCGGTTTGCAAGCTACGAACGGATCACCGTAAAGCAGAACACGAATTTATAAGATTTACGGCACTCGTTACCGTAAGTTGAAATGCCGTAAACCGAAAACTCCCTGTATATTTTATTTATCCCCATGCTCTTTCTGAGATTCCACTTTTGCTTTACAACGTCATGAATATTTTCTTTCTTACGGACAACTGCACACTGATCTTCGCTTGAGCTGGATCACATGAGCACGTCAGGGCCGATCGATGTGGCACAAATCCTCTGAAAAACCGACACTTTCTCGCCATGCACTTTCCCCTCACCTGGTTCTAATGAAAGGGAAATACAATGCGATTCAATGCCGGTTGCTTTCTGTAATTCATGTACAGTCCTTCTTCACAGGGAGAGTCTCCTTTGTTATCATTTATTCATAGCAGAAATTCTTTTCTTTCGAAACAATTGAATGAAATTCTATATCGAGGTATGAAATTTCAGGAAAATCTAAAAAATACTAAAAAACACAAATTCTTTTCCGTTCTCAACACTGCATTGTGAGGAAAATTGTATAACGACCAGCTAGTAGGCCTGTGTCCTCAGGGCTTGCTGTGATTTAGTTCATTGTGTGTCATTGTGGTCATTGTGTCATGTAATTCAGTATATGTCATGTAGTTCAGTGTGTCATGTAGTTCAGTGTGTCATGTAGTTCAGTGTGTCATGTAATTCAGTGTGTCATGTAGTTCAGTGTGTCATGTAGTTCAGTGTGTCATGTAGTTCAGTGTGTCATGTAGTTCAGTGTGTCATGTAG
>VCRD01001967.1:0-66000 GCA_006783055.1 Trinorchestia longiramus
AGTATTTCACAATCAAAACTATAGTCTGGCAACATCTTCACGCTCGTGACGAGACGTAGCTCTCTCCAGCCACGCCATTCGTGAATTTCAACATGTGACGTTAGGTTAAAAATTCCCTGGTGAGCATGCTATGTCTTAAGTATTTTCAGTCTTGTCTAATTTTTGTGTTTAACTTGCCGGTGTATCTGTGTTTATCTTTATTTTTCAAGTGTTGGTGTTTTTCTGTGAGTTATTAGAGCAAAAGCAAGTGTTAGAAATTGTTTCTAGAGATTAGAAAACCGAGGTATGTAGCATGAATGGTATCACTCAATGTACTATTCATACCTCTGTAATAGCACTTAAAAATATCTGTTAGTATTTATCTCATTGAGGATCAGTTAGGATTTATTTCATTAATCATTAGAGACTGTCGTGACAATTATTAAAATAACTTGAAACTAAACCAGACATTGCTAACTGGTTGATGCAAAATTAGGATTCAGCTTATAAAATTATTATTTGTTTATTTTTATGTGGAAAAATCCTGTGTCTATTTCATTACCTTTATTTTCTGATGTTGCTAAAATTGTTTTCTAAAAAAACCACATGCAAATCCCTAAGACCTCTGCCATGGATACAAAATAATTTGTTTCTGCTCCTATCAATAACTTATAAAATAAATTTAATTAAACCACCACTTCATGGTGAGAGGTGGAAACAAAGAGCTTGATTAAATGGTGAATTGCTTGATAATGATCCTTACCAAATGCTGCCTTCTGCACTCTGGCCTGGCAAGTTGAGAACTGTCAATGGGACTTGTGATGTGGCAGTATCCGTGTATATGTGCTCATCACTTCACATTACGTGCAGAATTTGGGGGACCGTCTGCCACCCACTTACTGTGCACCGACTGTGCACCGACTGTGCACTTACTGTGCATCACTGCCACTATTCAGCCACAGTCGCTGTAGCTCCAGACTGGCCACTCTTACCTGAAGCTGAACTGGCCAAACTTTCATCTGGACGCTCTGGACTGGCTCAAGAATCCCAAGAAGTTCCAAGCTATTTCTCGTGCCAATTTCATAGAAATACAAGCTGAGTTCCTGTTCACTGGTTCCTTTATTTCCTCGAGTAAGGTCACACGGGCAGTTAGATTAGGCTTGTTAGAGTTGGTTGCTTAAAATTCTCCAAGCACAACCAAACTTTACATGTCCCATGCTAGCAAGGTTGATTGTATGAGGTTTTAATTTATACAGTGCACATGTTCAGATTATTAGCTTTAATTTGATATGTAAATTAAGTTTGTGGGATGAATAGATGAAAATTAATTCTTGGGACCGGAAGGTAAAAATATCGTCAGTGGACTCGAAAACGAGTGTCGAGATTCGGCGTGTCCCATGCTAGCAAGGTTGATTGTATGAGGTTTTAATTTATACAGTGCACATGTCCAGATTATTAGCTTTAATTTGATATGTAAATTAAGTTTGTGGGATGAATATATGTAAAATAATTCTTGGGACCGGAAGGTAAAAATATCGTCAGTGGACTCGAAAACGAGTGTCGAGATTCGGCGTGTCCCATGCTAGCAAGGTTGATTGTATGAGGTTTTAATTTATACAGTGCACATGTCCAGATTATTAGCTTTAATTTGATATATTAATTAAGTTTGTGGGATGAATATATGAAAAATAATTCTTGGGACCGGAAGGTAAAAATATCGTTAGTTTAATTTGAGACCAAAACGAAGGTTCTACGATGTATATGACGAAAATAATTAACGAAACTGTTCGTTTCAAGATTTTTTATGGAGATCTCAAGATTTTTAAGTTCGGGTCAAGTTCGGTGTTGAGATCGGTGTCGAGATTTTCCCGCCGGTGTTCCGCACATCATAACTGATTTTGTATAGAAAAAATTATTTTCAAATACAATGCATCAATTCTTAATTTTTAAAAATACTACGCACTTTTACACCAGAATAAACATATTGTTCAATGAGAGCCTTCCCCTCAAAACAAAAAATATATTAAAATAAATGACATGATATATGAAACACGGCCGAAAAATATCATACAGGAAGTAGATGCTGTTTCAACAACCACATGCATTTGACTTAGAATAGAGATACCTTAGCAATAAGAAATGAGTAAATATTCGAAGCTATAATACCATTAGTCATGAGTACGATCATGGTTTGAGCGAGATGGTTATGTTGCTCCGCCTATGAAACAACAATATTTCCAGTTTTCATTCAGCGCCGGATGAAAGTCAAAACAAACCTTCCGTAGGTGTAGAATACGCGCCAATGCGTCAGCCTCCAGAGTGTTGGAAGCTCGGAATGCCTTGTAGTTGCTACAAGGAGTCGTCTCCGAAGCTCCAATAAACTTGAAACAAGATGAGTCAAGGAATGCCTTGTAAGTATGTCGTCATAATAATGTAATTATGTACTATTTGAGGTTTTATTGCCTGAATCTTTCTGTATATAACATACTTGAGGAAATGAAGCCAATTTATTTATAAGTACAGTAGGATATTCTCAGCTCTAATGCAGAATTTTATGAAAACAGCTGTAGAATGAAGGTGCCCCAGGGCCTGTTGCACTAAAATTGCATGTTAATAAGAAACAAACGGTTAGAAGATCTTAGTTAAAGAATGATTACATATATATGGGTGTCTTGCCTGCAGTAATTTGGTATATTAGTCACACTGAAAGGGTTTTTAAATTGTATTTTCAGTAAAGATTGAGTGGCCATAGTAGAAATGCAGGTGCGAAACATCTGTTAACTGGACAGAAGGTACACAATTTGGAAAAGTTTACTATTCATTTTAATTTCATGAACAATTTATTCAATGTTATCAAATGATTAATTTGATGTTCCAAATTTCTTACTGTTTCCATTCTTATGTTTGGATCACTTTAAAAGTCACTGAAGGTGTTGTGAGTGATCCTTAAATCTTTGGTGCAAAATGTGATTTTATTTTATTGATTGATTAGCCATGGAGTATCAATGGTAATAATTCCAGCCCATAGAATGCAATTTAATTGCAAGAATCAATAAAATGTATGTCATTTTTAGGTCCATTTTTTGTGCTGGATCTATTTTATGTATATCAAATCAGGTAGCTCTATGTATGCCATATAGCTTATAGTATGTTGTTTAACCGTTTAATTATATGTGCCACAATATGAACTAATATAAACTAATACCATTATTAAATAAATTCTAATTGATACATCTCTAAATATAAAAATTAAAACTGTTGCTAATATTGAACAAAAGTTTTGTTTTGCACATTCATCTGCCACAAAACACCTGCTGCAAGTGAATTTGAAAAGAATTCTACTTACACTATGTGTACTTATGTCAGTTGCTAGTCAAATCTCAGCTGTAACATTATGAGTAATTAATTTTGCATGGGTTTTTTCATCATAGTGTATGAACTAAGATCTGTTTGCTAGTAATTATGTAAAAGTTCATTGTAAGGCATATTGCCAGTTGATCATTCAGCCAAGATTATTTACTCTAAAGAAAAAATGACAGTGGACATAACATTAAAAACACAAATTCACTATCCTACTTAAAGTAAGGGAAGTTTATATATATCTTCTCAACAATAGTTGTGGCTGAGAGGAAACAGTTAAGGAATCTTAGAAACAAATAAATTTCTGTATGTTCTATGGATTGTCTGTTAATATCCTTTTTTATTGGTCTTTTTTGGAAATTTTTTTCAAGTTTTGAGATTATTTAGTGTTAACTCATTTACTACCAGTGCAATACTGGCATTTGATGCATTCACATACTAAGGAAATGTGTGATGCATGCAATTTACCATCATGCAAGACTTGTTTTAATCTCTTCTACACCTAACAACTGAGCCTCATAAATGAACTTTTAAGCCAATAGAAATCAGTGAAATAATTATTTATTGTGATCTCATTTGTAGTGTAGTGCTTAATTTTAAGTTTTTATTTATTTACTGTTTATGATTATCTCTGGTGAAGAGAGATGCATTATTTCATATTAGTTTATTTTCAAGGTTGGTACTGAAATTGGGACAATACTTGTTCTACCCTTCCCAGTCCTGAACTGGCAATGAGACACTAGTGTCCCAAGGGTAATTGTGCAATATCTTGAAAATTAAAACTTTTTAAGTTCTGTACTTGCATAAATAGTATTTCAATAGTTTTATGCATCTGAATGAATTCCCTAAACAAATAGGGATGGGACTAAACCTGGTTAAAATTAGGTTATTTTACAACATTCCTACTGTATTCTTAGAAAAGAAAGAAAAATAGATGAAAAAACTTCATTTCTAATTGAGTATACAGTACAGATACAGTATATTAGAATTTCAAGTTTTTAATGTTGAGATCTCAAGAGTAGTGCTGATGCTTCAAGCTAAATTCCTGTCTTTTGAGTGGTAAGTTGAAATAAAGGCTTGTAGTCATGTTTCAATGAGCCTGGTGAAGGTCTAGTCATCTACCTGTACCCAGATTGGCAGCTGCTGGACATGTTTCTCATCCACAGGTGATTAGGGTCAAACAGACCAAGGCAGGTACAGGTATCAAACCATAGTCTTCCTTCATAGCAAGTGGATATGCTCACAAGTTGACCAATCTGGTGGCAGACTTGAAAAAGTTTACAGAAGCTTCACTTATATAACTGATAAAATTCAGAGCACAATATTGGATAGAAAAATGTACTCCATGGTGTACTAGACTGGAAAAAGCACTCATATCTGTTGTACATGAACTTGGTGCTTATGACTGAAGGATCTGAGTCCATAGAGGCAAACAATGAAGTCTGTCTACCTAATGTGTGTTTGATTTTCTCAACTTGATATTAGTCAAACCATGCTATGCTTTCTCATGTTCATTACATGATGAAATTGCTGAAAAAATTGGTAATCATTTAATTTACTAGGAGTGGTGTCAAGCTCTAAAAATGCAACAGTTTGATGTTAAAATCATTATTGAGATGAAACTGTACATAAGAAATTACAGTCACATTGAAAATATATAAAAGTGTTATAGAAGCTAAATGAAACTCTATACATGAAAATTTTCATCTATGCACATCTAAGATGATGAGGAAAGCTAATAATGTGTGCCATGATACATGCTTATGATAGAGCATATTGAGACACAATTGAAGACTAAGATGGATGCTCCAATAATCTAAGCTGCACTTCTGTTTAATAATTTGGCAGCAATAAAATCATAAGTGCGTGCAATGAGCTTGAGCAATTTTGTGAGGACAAGAAATTAAAAAACAAACCTTGTTATGCTTGCTGGTTACCTACTGTGAAGTGTGCTGGAGATCAGTTTGCAGAGCACTGCAAGTTTGTTCAAGTTAATAGGAAAAAGTTTGTTGAAATTTGAAGAAATGCCTTACTGCACATCATGAATGGGCTTACATGTATTTTATGTGTTATTTTCATCTTTCCACTTTATGTATTTATGTTTGGAGTTATATGGTTTATGTTGACTTTCATGTGCATTTTTAATTTCTAGAAACTGAATGCAAATATTCTTCCTTCTTTTTTATTTCTTTATATGGAAAATAATGACATGGATAACTTTCTTGCTATTTCTTTGAAGTCTACTTTTTTCTCCTTCCATCAATTAACACTGAGCCGCACCTTTCTTTTTTCTGTTTAATATGCCTCAGATAATTTATTCAACTGCATTCCAAAGGACAATTAGCATAAAAAACTTGTGAGAATTCTTTATCATTTTTTTTATCTATTATTTCTTTTTACCCATTTTCTAATCATAACGGGTGGTGCATAAGTCACTTAACGCTGTTAAAACAAAGCCTAATAAAGCCAAAAAAGTGGGTTGTATATCAAATGAAAGAGGAAATCTTAGAGTTTTATTATTTTTTAACATAAGTTTTATTATTTGAATATATCTTTCAAATGTTGTCCATTGCTGTTCAAACATGTGCGCATTCTTTTCACAGTACTTTTCATGACGTATTCCAAAACACCTGGAGTTATTCTGTTGATTTCTTCAATTGTCACATTTTAACTCTCGTCGAGTGTTAGGTCTAATGATGTAAACCCTTTGTTCAACCTGTTAACGGTCACTGCTCACTCGGCAATAATAATACTATTGTCATATTACAATTGTAATATGACAGTAATAACAACGCTAATTGAACTAATAAACATTATAACATCATATGATGTTAACGCCGCTGTGGTACCGTTGCACATCTACATCATATGGTGTAAGTTGCCGATAGAAAGTAACTCGTACAAACATCAAATGTTGTAAATAACGCTTAACAGGTTAAGGTATCCCCAAAGGAAAAAGTCCTGAGAGGTCAAATCAGGCGACTGTGGTGACCAAGAAACGTCACGTGAAAGTGAAATTAATTTACCAGGGAAAGCAGCTCTTAGTATTGCTATGGTTTCTCTTGCTGTGTGCGGCATTGCTTCATTTTGTTGAAACCACATATTGTGCATTTTTGAATCTTCCAGTTGCAATAAATATTCTTGGAGCATTTATCTGTACAGTAGAGCCTAGGTTAATGATCGCCTAGAATAATGAACAAATCGGTTAACGACCAACAATTTCGCTAAAATTATGTCCCGGATAACGAACAAATTTTCGAATAACGAGCAGCAAGGCAAAGAACCCACATGGTATTCTGATCCCAGTCGCGCTCGAGACGTTGTTTTGGTCGGACGTTGCCTGTTTTTATAGTGTTACATCCGTGTTTTTGTGTTATTTTAGTGCTTTATTTGCTTAATATTGCTCTCAAACATAGCCCTTGAAAATTGATTCGGCTAACGAACGTTTCAGTTAACGACCAGCTTTTAGGAACGGATTGTAATCGTTAATCCAGGTACTACTGTACTTGTTTCCTGTTACTGTCATCGCCACTCCATCATCTCCGAAACAGTACTGGCCAATTATTCTTGCACTTGCTATACCACACCAGACAGTAACTTCTTCATGAAGTGATTGTTCATGAATTATCCGAGGATTTTTAACACAAGAGAATCGGTAGTTTTGTTTATATTTGTATCCACTCATATGGAAATGGGCTTCATCAGACATGATTAGGTGAGGTAAAGGTCTCATCATTTGCCAGATCCAGAAGTGTACGAGTTAAGTCTTTTCTGATGGTCTGCATAATATAACTTATGGTTTAGTTGAATTTTAAATGGGCACAGTTGCAAGTCTTTTGTTAGGATTCGGCGTAATGACATACGAAAAATTCCTAGTTCACTGGAACGTTTTCAATCGATGTTCGTGGCTCTTGTTCAGTGCTGTTCACTCTAAAATGCACATGCATTTCGTGCTGCTGTCGGTCTACCAGAGCGTTCCTTATCAGCTGTTGATCTGGGTTCTCTGAATCTTGAAATTATTGCAATAATGCAATGTCTGGAAGGACTTGTTCGTTGATTAAATGTTGTCATGAAGTCCCTCTTCACTGCAACTAAGGATCCGTTGTGTGAAATAACTTTCCACTACTCTTGCTCACTGTTCTTTGCTATATTTGCCCTTTTTGGGGTTTTTGATAATAGTGAAAAGTTTATGAGTAACAATATAAACCTTTAATCGGTATACTAGGTACGAAATAAAATTCCAAGATTTCGTGTTTCATTTATTATATAATCCGCTTTTTTTTGCCTTTACAGTAGAATTCCTTTAAACAGGCACTTGCTAGCCATGCTTTATATATTTATTCATTGTTTTTTCTTCTTCAACTGCTTTAAGGAATTGATATTGTTTTCCTTTTATGTCTAGTGTGCCTATGAATTGTTTGTGGTTACTTGGGTGATATTAAGCAGCAATTACAAATTCCGATTAGTGTTGATTAAAAAGACTTCTACTGTATTAGATTTTAATCTAATAGTATTTAAAGGTGTGAAGTGGCATTTGCCTCACCCATCATCAGCTTGATATTCTCTGTTCTTATTGGCTGCTTTTTTGATGTTCAAAATTAATTTCGTGGTGAACCAATTATGTAATTTTTCCATGATTGCAGTTGTGTATTCTCTTTGACAGCTTGCAAGTGCATCTAGAGTGTGGACAGCTGTGGTCCAGATGCTGGGATCCTCGTCTTCACTAGCAGGGGGTGCAGCAGAAGCTGTCCATCACCCTGGTTGCAGGTATTGCTCATATCTCACTCGGTCTGCTGCTACAGTGTATCTGTATTGGTACTAATTTATACTTTCAATGAACAGTTTATTTTGCTAACTAGTCGTGAAAGAGATTCCTTATGATTTTAATTTGACTGCAGTCACTTAAGCATGACTACTTGTATCAATCTATTCTATTATAACATACGATGTCTGTGTGTAATGCTTCGCCAAATTTCATCGGTATAAACTCATTTGACACACATAATCAATTGATATACGTATTGAGATTAGTCCCAAATCAAAAATGAATAAATATTTTTGATTTCACTTATTAATATTTCTATATTTAATAAAATCCTAAGTATATATATACACACATATAAATAATATATTTCTTATTCCATTTTTTCACATTAATTTTGTATCTTGCCTACATAGCAACCAAATAAAATTGATCAAACATTTTTATTTTATTTATTATTTATTTTTAAATTATATCACATGTTTATCAACTTTATATTACTTAACATACCATACAATAAAAGCTGTTATGTATTAATTTATAAGTAAATATATTTGGTCTCCCCTGCCTGCTGAATTAAATTGGGAAATTAATTGGAAACAAGGTACAGTGGAAGCTCGAGATACGAGTAGCTCGAGATGAGAGAAATTCAAGAGATGAGGATAGTATGAGCGAAAAATTTTGTTCTAAATACGATCATTGGCTCGCGTTACGAGCTATGAGATGGGACACCCGCGCTCCGCCAGGTCGCTGCGCACCCGAAAAATATCAACATAAAATTAATTTTCTTAACAAATAACATTGATAAATTATATCTAATGTAGTTTACCTTAAATAAATAACACTTGAATAATATAACTACAGTTTACCGCAAATTATAGTTTCCGACACCGAATTGCCTTTCAACTGTTTCACGTTAATCTACACCAACTGCTACTCAACTTCTAGGAGTTTTGGACGGTGCTTGGAAGTTACGGTGCGGAAAGGATTCACTGGATTTCTATTATTTTCAGTGGGGGAAATTTGTTCGAGATCCAAGAAATTCGCTATACGAGCTCAGTGCTGGAACTAATTAAACTCGCATCTCGAGGTTCCATTGTATTACTAAAGAGCTGAAATAAAGTGTTTATCTTAGGCTAAGTATTGAATTCTCAATGGAACAGGTGTACATACATGTACTGTAATTTCATACAGAATTACCGTAAAATACGCCATTTTTTCCATTATGAGCTTTCTTCCTTTTCGATGTGGAAACTTCTTTGGAAAGCCTGTGTCCACTGGCAAATCAAATGAAAAAATTCAGAAAATAACAAATTTTTTCATGTGTGGTTCTGCTAGTAAGTATCTAATACTACGAATGACCGTCGTGTGTTTATGTATTTATTCATTTATGTATTTATTTATTTATTTATATATTTATTTATTCATATGTTTCGTGTCACTTTAAAAAAATTAGAGATCCAGAGCTTTACATACTCGAGTCCGTATCGTGGATACTGAGTTCGGCGGGGTATTGCCCCATGATTCGGGTGCATTGTACCCGAATATGACACGAATTGCAGAGTCAATTGCAGCAGTAGAAAACGAAGTATCTTAGTTTTCACTAGGAATGTTGTCATTAAAGAAAAACTCAATTAAAACGTTTGTCCTTTGTAAATATATATAAAACTAAATATATTGCATTGCGTTCTTATATGCAATTTTATTTAATATCTTTCCAACTGTATTTGCCATCATTTTTGATGCCACGGGTATTGTCACAAAATATCTGCCGTCATTTTTGACGGTTGGATACACTAGTGCAAGGATAAAGATCATTGGATACTAGTAACCACACGTGAAAATTCACGTGTTTTTTATTTAATTTTCTCGTTTGATTTGCCAGTGGACGCAGGCTTTGCGAAAGAGTTTCCACACTGAAGGATGTGCCTTTGATATCCACAATAGAATGCTAACAATATATGTATACCCTACCGAATTTCTTCCTATCTAAATCCTTAAGAGCGTGACAGAGAGACGGACCAAGCAAGCAAGCAATAAACTGTGTTATTGCTTGCTTGCATCCAAAATAAATGTAAGTTACTTTTTTATATTATTAAATTAATTGAAAAATCAACATCAGACTATTTTTAAACCGTGTATCCTGGATACTGCCGTACTTCATGAATATATTAAAAATAAAAAATATTAACAGGTCATGTACTATACCCGTTGTACTAGTATTTGGTAAAGGATGAAACCAATTTTTGAGAATATTTATTGTCATCAGTAAGTTTTGAGTCGTATAATTAATGAGTCTCTTTTACATGGGCTTAAAAATTGGGATTGGGAGGCAATTTTTTCACTCCTAGAAAATTCCAATATTTTGTTTTATAGTTCAAGAAGGGCTTATTTAATTTATTATGCATTAATGCTCAGTAGCATTGAATATGAAAAACCACAACTTGAAAAAACTTCTGTTTTTATATCTACTAAAGTTATGTATGGGTCGTAATATTTTATAGTTATGTGTAAGTCATAATATTATATAGTTATGCACGAGTCATAATAGTTTCAGTTGCAAAACCATTGAGCATCCTACTTGACCTGATAAAATATGAGGTTTGATCAATCTAATCTTTGTTTGAACTAATACTTGTAAGCTGTTATGTAAGAAAAACACTTATTTCGTGATGTTTTAGATTTTGCCTAATTGTGAGTAATGTTAGCAATAAATAAGGCTAAACCATTGTTCAAACAGTAGAATCGACTAAGATGATTATTGAAAATTTGCCATTTCTTTGTTTTCAAATTTTTGTATTAACCAGAGAGTCTTATGGAAGGGTGAGGAAGCACCAAATACATCTTTCTTGAAAAATGGATGCTGAAATTTGAGTTTTAAAAAAATGTGTATCATTTGCTTAGACCAGAAATATTTCTGATGTTTAATTTGTGTAGCTAATCAGCACAGTACTCTTTTATGTTTATCTCACACCAGCAATTTACTTATTTCGTTTTCTTAAGAAATTCTCCTTAATGTATTTTAGCATTTTTGCTAATTTTTACAAGTTAATGTTGTTAAGGGTAAAACCTGAAATATATCCAAAGATATATTGGTTTCATTTTAGTTGGTGGTCACCCAAGATATGATATAATCCATATTTTTTTCTCATTTTAATTTGTGCTAGATTCTTAAAAAATGCTAACTAAATTAATGAATGTAAATTTGAAAAATTATGGTGTAATAATTAGTTGAATTAAGAGTATGAAATTATTTCCAAGTTTTCTTATCAAAAATGTGCTCTTCGATCTGCTTGGTGGAGCATAAATACAGTTACAAAAAAAACTTTCATTTCTTTCAAAACACTTTTATTTCAAGGTATGATTTTAACAAATTGTAAGTAATTTACTAATCTGCGACTACGAAAAAAAAAATTATTCTTAAAGCTTCCTTTTTTGCCTTCACACCTTTGCATAGTCTTTTAGGAAAGTCTTTAATGGCTGCTTGAACTACTTCTGAGGGTATTTTCTCCCAACATTTATTCAATTTTGAATTTAGAACTTTGATACTCTGGCGAGTCTGAGCAAGTCATTTGTTCTTTTTATCAACATTCTGTTGATTTGAGGTTTCTTCTTAGTTTGAAAAGTTTGGATGAACTCAGTCCTTTTTCATACTTCTTTTTAATAAACTTTCGCATCAATTCTACAGACATTGTCAATAGTTAATGGCTAAATGTTCTGCCAAACATGGGTATATCCATAATGATTAATTTTATGAAATTACATATGACAATATTTGTGAAATAATTATTAATATTGATTCGAAAACAGGTAACAGGAATTATGCCCCACTCTGTACTAATAAGGCTTAAGCACATTGAGTTGATGATTGCTCACTTTTCTCTTCCTTTCCAGCTCTGAAGGACCGAGACGCAAACGGCACAAGACCTCCCACTCCCTGCAGCGGTTTGCAAGTGAGTGCTGTATTGTATGCACTTAGTTGTTACACTGTGCAGCATGCATTCTTCACATTTTCGTAAGACATTTGAAATGTCAATTATAGTATAGCCACATTCATGCACAAACTTGATAGTGTTGAGAGGTATGTCAACAAAAATGCTTAAGGGATAGAGACCGTGAGTAATGGAAACTTCTTGTTGCCTTCGTATTAACTAGTACCTTTCCAATTGGGTCTGGTCTTGTATATTAGCTTCTTGCTTAGGCTGTATGGGTGCAGGAGAAGAAAATTATAAATTGGTAAGAAAAGTTCAGTAAGATCTTTTACACCTCATAGTAAGTAAGTAAAGAAGGACCTTTGACCTAAAAGGCTAAATTGGGGGCGACAGCCTTCACTGTTGCACGAATGTTCTGTCATCTTCATCCACCTCCTGATGTAGGGTTGCAGTGCTCAGATCTATTGCATTTTTTCTTTGCACACTTTATGTTACTGGTTTGTAGTATTTTTGAAAGTTCAGGTTTGTAATATATTTCCAATTTTAATTACAATTCTCTTGATCTGATCCAGTTAGTGTTGCGGGTTTCATGTGCGATACTGGCTTACGAGCCGTGTGGAAATCAGTTGCTGTGCACACAACTGTCAAGCTTGCAATAACACAGAACGTTCACGAAGTGTTTATGGCATTCATTCTATCTTCCAATTTTTCTCGTCTCAAACTGAATGAAATATTTTGAACTGTATGATTTATTTCATGTACATATGCATGATCTTGCTCTTACACTAGAATTTGATTGCGTAAATTCTGGTATTACAGTTGGGAGGCACGTTGTGTGAGGGACTTGTTTATCTTCCTTCAGAAGTGGAGCTGTGACTTCCATTGCTGGATTTCTGAAATGCGGCCTTGAGTTAATTTCTTTGATGTACATTCAATGTTTGTTTCCAGACTTCAGCTTGTTCTATCTTGAGATAAGGCATCATTGGATTCATTTTTTTACTTTTCAACTGTTTTCTAGTGTGGTTTTACTCGTCTTCTGATGTGCATAAAAAGTATTATTGTTTTTATCTGTGTTAGGTGTAGCATTCATTGCATTTTGCTTTGTACATACATTTTTGTGAACTTTGTTCCTGTTTTATGTTTCCTATCTTACATCATTGCATTTTACTTTCCCTGAAGCACTCATCTTATTTGCTTTCCTTGTTTTATTAATTTTAAATAATGACTAAATGGGTTATCCAATATATACTAAAATGGGAATAATTTATAGTTTTTTCAATTTCAACAAAGTATTTAAATATTTGTAGAGGTCTCTTTCATGCTCTCATTTTTATGGACCATCTGTCAGTCGAGAGAAACCTACCCTACTTTACATGGTGTAAACACGCATAAACTCGACTGAATAAGTGGTTCTCAAATAAATATCGAGTGTCTCGCTAAAAAAAAACAAATCTTTAATAATTTTTTTAGAATACACACATGAAATGTTTTACATCTTCTTTGTGAATAAATATCAAAAATACAACTTCGTTCTGGGACACCTGTTCTTCAAAAGCTGTTTTTAATACTTTACGCTTGGTTGAAATAGTAACTAATACTCTACCTTGTGAAAGTTAATAAGTTAGTACTCTTAGCCCTTCATCAGTCATTGAATTGCATTGATTTAGTTGAATACTTGTGCTTGATTTCAGACCGATTTGTGGACCCATGGGCATTTCCTGCCATCCAGCTGGATGAGCTCACAATTGAGGTGGTGGTACAGACTCGCAGCAAAGCTAAGATTGAACGTAGCTCTTCAACAGCGACTTCTTCAGAAACAATCAGACCGTTTAAGAATGAAGCTCAGCGATCCAAACCTGCTTCGTCTGTGGCTAAGGTCTTGCCTGTTTCGCCAACCAAGTTGAAGACTGCTTGTGTTCCCCCTATCGAAGAGTTTTCGCAGTTAGAGAGTAAAAGTCTTTGTGAGATACTACAGCCTGGTGAAAACTTTGGCCGACTCGAAAATAAGGATTTTTATGAGGCTATAGCTACTGCGGAGAAATATGTTGATAAAAATGGCACTCTTCAGGAATCATCGACGGCCTTCAAGAGAAAGAGGGACCAGTTTGATGAAGAGAGTTCCAGTGGAGCAACGTGTGAAGTTGCTTCGACTACTGCGTCCGTGCAACCCATCTGTTCTCTGAACTCCAACTCTCAGCTCGAAATTATTGATCCAGACGAAATCAATGGACATGCTTTTGAGGTTCGTGGCTCGTCACTTCCCTCTGTTGCAAATGTGGCTGCTGATCTTGTTCAGATTAGTAAAGACAATGAAATTAGTAAATCTATCCAAGCGAATCCCATCCTTACCGGTTTAAAGCTTGTAGTAAATGAATCCGCTCCTGTGAAACCTTCCAACTATCAAAATGTCGCACACACCACTCGGTCCTTGGCAACAGGTGTAACCAAATCAATGGCTATGGTAGTACCAACGGCTAAAGTACCTACACAAACGGTAGCGGCTGTACGACCACAGCCTTCGAGTCAGTTTGTTATCATGCAAAGTGAGCACACGTCCTCTGTTCCCCAACATCAGTCACTTGCTCAAGTAATGCCCTTGTTAGACAGCGTGGCACCTGGTAAGTCTTCGGTGCCTACTATAGTACAAGCTCCTCCCTCGTATTATGTGATGGATCAAAGTCCTCCTGTCCAATTTTTTACGCCTGGTCCAACAGTGCCTCACATAGTACTAGAAGCGGCTCCGCCAGTGATGCCAACAGAAGTTCTTCAAGTCTGTAACCCTATAAACAGCAGCGGACTTTCAGTACTTCAAGCTACGAACGGTTTACCCGTCCTCCAGCCTTTAACGTTGATGCCTGCTCCAGGAGCACTGCAGCAGCAGCAACCGTTCAATAGCATCTCTCAAGCTGCCTTACCGTCGGGTTTTCGGCAGGCTGGCCCTCACAACCAATTGCCTCGTACATCACAGTCATGCAGCACCCAGCTCAGCGCTAGTACCCCTCGGTTGGGCTCTGTGTCTGCACTGACTCATCATCGCGCGGCTTGTGCGGGTCAGCGTCCTCTAATCAATCTGTCTTCGGATTTGCATCCCAAAACCAATGTATCTAGTTTTCAAAATGAACGTAACACTTCGAAACTAAATTATCAAGCAAGAATTAGTTTATCTGATGCTGTTGAAAATGCTCACAATCGTCAATTAATCAACGGTGAAATTTTGAAAAGTGGAACGCAAAAATGCATTTCTTATTCTTCCTCGCCTAATGTAAAGAAGACCCTCTCTCCAGACCCGCCCTCAGCGGTACAGTCAACTAGCTCTCCATTGAAGTGTATAGAGACTAGTTCCCTTGAAAAATTTTCAAATCATCTATTGAAGGTAGAAATGTACGATAAATCTTCTGCTAGCTACTACGGTCTTCCTGTGTCTTCTGAGCTTTCAAATTCTTCTCTACCAGAAAAATTCTCGATAGCCACCACTGAAAGACAGTTTGTGTCTCAGTGTTCTCATGATAGGGATTGCCATCTTGTAGCAAATTCATGCAGTCGCAACTCTCCGTTAACTGATTTAATTCAACCTGTAGAAGCTGCGTGTCATTTCTCTGCAGAAAAGTACGAGTGTCGTGCTCAACATAAGTGCTTTCACTTCTTTGCTCGTGAAATGAAACTGCATCAGGGTGTTGCCAGAATTGAATTTAACACACCTTTTCCCTCTATTTTAAGCTCTTCCTCTTTCCATGAGCTAGATGGTCTAGTCAATCTAAGCTTTCTTAAAAAACTATTTCACTCTAAATCGGAACGTAATTTCAGTAAAACAAGAATCGATGAGTTTCAACTAAATAGCCCTTTAGACACTACACTTCATGCAATTTTAGATGATTGGTTTACTGACTCCTGTTGTTCAGCCTTCTCACACCTCACTTCTATGTTTCAAAAAATTTCCGTTACTAAATTGTTTGATTGGCAAGTTTCTCGTGGCTTCAGATATGGGCTCAAGGTACCTAGATTAGTGTCAGCATTATTATCGGAGAAAGGGAGAACATCCTACATCATGACTTCGTTGTGTTTTAGAAAGGGGAAAAACGAGAGACTTAATCAGGCACGCAATATTTGTATGGAGAAAAACATTAAATTTAATTCAGTTTTTTCATCTGACCAAGTTCCTTCGACAGAAAAGCCGCTCAGAAAAAGCGGAGATCTTCATTTAGTCGTACAGGAAGAGCAAGTAGTAGTTCAGGCTCCTGACGCTCTCAATAAACAAGTGTCTAGTTCTCAGGAAAGTAACACCGGCGCTCATTATGGAGACGAGGACGTCTCCTTGTTATCCGTCCGAAATGAGCAAAATGAATATGTGGTTCAGTTAGATTGGAAAAATAAACTCTGTAAAGAAGTTACTGATTCTGCGTTGAAAACACAAGAACCTCCAAGAGTTGAAAAGTTATCAAGGCAACCGATTCAAACTTTCAACATCACAACTTTAACTGAAATTCCATCTAAAAGTTTATGCACATTTGATACAGTTTCTTTGTTTTCAAACCCATTTGGTTCTTCTTTTTCAAGTATTGCCAAGTCTTTCGAGTCCGGAATTCTTACAATTAATGATGTACTACCTGACCGGCGTCAATCCGATGAGCTTCCGTTCCATAAGACCATAGCAACTTCAATCATTCACAATGGATCCAATTCAACCAAGAAACAAAGATGTGGCATGGATAATCTACATGTAAGAGCAACGTTTGACAGAATTAAAGGTTTAAATTCAACTCTTGGTGAACTTCCTAGTCATGCAGACCAGAAAGATGGCACACAAAAGTGGCTTCCATCAACGACTAAAGTAGAATATCAGGCTGCTAGTTTTAAGCCCCACAACTCTGACTCTGTCCTTTCACCTAGTTCAATGGCGAGCTCTCATGGAAGCACCTTGAGATCTGAGAGATCAATCTTCTGCCAAACCAATGTATTTTCTTCAGTGAAGCAGAAGAGCTTAGGCATTGTTGATATATCTCTTTTTCATAATGGGGGGCACAGTCGGTTGCAGTCCATTGAAAGTGAACCTGACAAAGTGAATGAAAACGTTAATATCGAAATTGAAAAAGCGTTTACTGTTTCAGTGGAAGCCTCGCCGTCATATCCTGGCAGTGATGCCAATAGTTTTAACACCAAAGGCGAGGATGACGTAGACGAAAAGATTTCAGGTCTGAAGGAACTGCCAAATGACGATGATGCTTATGAGGAATTGCTCAAATGCGGTTATGAAGTTGAGAGGCCATCTCTGAAATTCCCATCTCGAGCTCGACTTGGTCTCAACGGTAAGGTTTCGTACAAAGTTTATGGTAAAGTAAAAACAACTCAAATTAAAAAGAAGAAAAAGAAGATAAAGTACGACAAAAAGAAACAACCATCAGAGGTTAAAAAGAAAGTGAAGAAGAGGTTCAAGTCCCGCATTGCTCAGCAGGCCGTCAATGACATCATCAACGCGCGGCAGCCCGCGGAGATGCCGAGCCACATCATCGTTAGTGTGCAGGGTAAACTTTTCATGTATGGCGATGAAGTTGCATGATTGTATTGTCAAGTGTGTATGCATTTTTAATTGTGATGGTTAATGAATGATATTGTTGACTCAAGTTTTACTTGTGGGCTTTCATTTACTTTGTAATTGTAATTGACTTGCATTTTTGTTTGTAGATCTATTTATGTTCTGTGTACAGTATAAACACAAAGGGCTATATGTCTTTGTTAGTCGGACAGCTTCAAGTTAGAATTCAGTCGAGTGGCGGACACTGGACATACTACACGTACCTTCTGTTGCGGAAACTCATTCCTGGTTGAAAAGGTGATTTTAATTCTGGCACTAATTAATGTTGCTGCACTTCTTAAATTCTATTTTGAATGCTATAGTTCGGTATATGCTCATTGTAACGTGATTGTCTGTTTTTTTTACGTTTCTAGCCTTGAATTTATTTCTTCTCCTCTGTTTATTTTTAAAATAATGAAGACTATGATTAATTGATCGTGCTATCTAACGAATCTTGGGAGTTATGGAATATCAAGACGATTTCTAGAGGAAAATTTAACTGATGGACTTGTATAAAATATAATGTTACGTTTCCATATTCGTTAAAAACATACCTTGAATTTAAACTAAGCCGAGGTAATGGCAAAATTTGAATGCTTGTCTAAGTTATGTGAAGTGGTGAGGTCCTGATTTCAATGTGTGTCGTAATGCTGAACTTCCGCGCTCATCCCTCCATGTTTGGTGTGGCAAGTTTGATGCAAGCAATTGCTGATGCCCTGCAAGGCTGCAATCAAACCCTAAATTTTTTTAACAGAGCCTGTAACTTTAGGTCGCGGGACCCGGCAGCTCTCACCGGCTCACCTATGTCACGTAATAGTGCAGTCCTCTCTCTGCCCACCCTTGCGTTGCTGCTGTAGTTTAAGATTACCTCAAACAGACGCAGTCTGGCATTTTATCTTGAAGGATTTATTTTATTATATTCTTTAAGTATTCTGTTGCTATCAATTTTTTAGCACGAGTTTCTTCAAGGCTCGAGTTTAACCCAAAAATTATTTCATCAGATCTGAGGAACGCTTGAGAAAATAATTTATTCTACGTATTATGATTGTGTTAATGATGTGATCCTAGTCGTATTCTTCGATCATTGGCTCGTAACAAATTTCTGTTGTAACAAGTTGTTAATTTATTAGGTCGATTCATAAATAATTTCAGATTTTTTGATGTAAATTAGAAATACGTTTTGTCCATTTTAAAACTCATATTTTAGTTTACTATTCTAAATTTGAGTAAAAATTCTCTTTCCATTTTTTGAGCCATTTTATCACTAGCATTGCACTAAAATTATAAAAATGTAAGACCCAAAGTTGCACATTCCGTATTTGATGTGAGAGTTTCTACAGGAAAATGGTGCAGAAGAGACAGCGAAGAAAATATGCAACATTTATGGCCAGGATGTGAAAACAGATCGACAAGTAAGAAATTGGTTTACAAAATTTCGTTCTGGTAATTTGCGCTTGGAAGATAAGCCGAGGCCTGGGCGTTCATCGAACATCGGTGAAGATGCTTTAAGAACGTTAGTGGAGAATGATCCCCGTCTAGGCACTCGTGAATTAGCAAAAGAACTCAATACCTCACAGCCCACCATATGCCGCCACTCAAAAAAGATGGGCTTGGTTAGTAAATTAACGTCTAGCTCTTGTCAACAGAAAAACGATCATCTTTCTTGATGACAATGACGATCACATGCTGCAAAAGTGACGCAGGAAAAAATTTTTGTAACTCGTTCGGTCTGCACTACCCTATCCACTATATTCCCCTGACCTCACCCGGACTGATTTGCATCTCTTTAGGTCTTGACAGAATGCTCTTTGAGGCAGAAAATTTACTGAAGATGATCAAGTAAAAGAGTACATCCAAAGCTTTTTTTGAATCGAAACAGTTCATTTTATTCGGATGGCATTAAAAAGTTAATTGCAAAGGGGAAAAGGTCATTGAAAATAATGGTGATTATCCGATTGATTAATAATTGTTTATTTGGTTTCTATTATACGTTGAAATATAGATCATAAAACGGAAATTATTTATGAATCGACCGAATATGTTAGTAGCGGACACTGGTAAATTTTATTACAAGAATTTGCGTTTCAATTTTTTTTGATTTATTGTTTTATGAAATTATCCATCAGGGAAATTGAATATAATACCATATGAATAAGTTAGTCCCCGTCTAATTCTGCATTTTAAAAGAAAATATCTGGGTGACATGAGCCAGAGCTATATTCTATGGCTACATGTTCTAGTTAATTGACTGTTTCATTGCAGCTAAGAAATGCGCAGAGGTGTTCATGAATTTCTTTAGTATAGTTCTTAGTTATTCTGAAATGTTTTGCAATATTCATAGCTGTACCTGAGAGCATAGTACAAAGGCAGAAATGAGAACGCTCTCCCTGTTTTGTAAGAGGCACATATATATCGAGTAATGAGATCTCTGCGGTTTATTTCTTACTCGGTGCCAGAAGACGTTAAGTTCTTTATTTATAATAAAAAGTTCCGAACTGAAGCGTTTCTTGACGTGTAGCCCGGTTTCATGCTGATACATTTAGTTTTTGAGCTGACTCAGCACTCTTGAGGAGGCTGAGAACTGCTTTTTCTCTTGAGAATTCACAGTCCCATAGTGAAAACACGTTCAAGCCTTGTCTTGGATTTGGTTTCCCGTTACATTTTAGAGTCACTCTCAAACTCTTTATTCCCAAGCGTTTACTCGGACTTCTATGGAATGTACATAAAATATGATAAATGACGTTTCCATGGGACTGGGATTTTGAAAGTAAACGTACACCCACACAGAGGAGCAAAGTTTAGCTTCACCCTCCGAGACCTGGGAGATGGCCGAGGCCCTAAATAACCCAAGAACTGTCAATTGTTTTATAGTACATGCCTATTTTATTAGTTATTCAAAGGGCATCTTTTTAGCTGACCAAGAAACAATCTTGGATTTTGAACTTTTTTTACATGTTGAAAATTTTACGCGCGCGTGTTCCACTCGTTCCACCTTAAATTTGTTTTATGGTACGAACCGAGTTATCCTTGTGCTTTCAAGAGACTTGTGCATGAAATTACGTTGCATCGGCCTTTGAGAACTAGACACTTATGTGTTACACCAACCTACACACTGCGATGTGTTACACCAACCTACACACTGCTATGTGTTACACGAACCTGCACACTCGTGTGGTACACTAACCTACCTATGACAGAAGAACTCGGTAATGTAGAATTGTTTGTCGAGGTTGGGAACTGCAGTACAAGCTCTTCTCAAGATAGTGAAATTTTTGGAGTATGAGTTACTTTTTTGTAAACATTCAATTTGGACGTGCTAAGTCATAAGTATTCTTTTATTTTGTGTAGTATTGCAAACACAAGAATCTTCAATCTATGCTCTAATTGCAGAGTTCTAAGCGGGTTACCAACCGCTGCGCAATACTTTGTGACATGCGGGGAACATGAGAATTTCCCCCCATAAAAATAATAACCATAGTATATTTTCCGTAGATTTCTGGGAACGAGCCAGTATACCGAGTTCATTGTGTGCTTCGTGTTTCTTATAGTATGTGTAGTTTCTAGAATATTTGAAGGACAGTTCACTTATTTAAAATTTTTGAGTAAAAAGTACAGTATTTAAATGCTTTTTTACTCCTGTTCTCAAATTGCACTAATATTTTGAGTTCAACATTATTTCTACAGGACTGGGAACATGGAGACCTGGTGTGAATTTTTCACACAAATTACTTTCCGGACTCTTGCCACGACACACTTTAGGATCCTTTTCAACACGTACTGCGTCTGATACACTTTTATTTCTCTGTAGCGATTGGAAGCGATGTTCAATTTTTAGAATCCTAACGAACTCACTTCTTTCATCACTTTACTTTTGAGTTCACGATCATTCTCAGAATTTTCATTCATTTGAAATATTAACCGACATTCATATTAACTCGAAATTTTTTTCTGTTGCACATTGTTAAAAATTTCTCTTAATGCCTGTAATTGTTCCTTTAAATCAGCCACTAGTGCTGTATCATCAGTAAGAAGTATAACAGTTTCCCTAGCTTCGTATGCTTCGTCTCTACTCCAGCAATTTGAAGACATCCACCATTCATGTAATATTTTCCGTGTGCATAAACAATCGAAATGACATCCCATAGCCACATTTCAAACCCACCTGTTTTGGAATGGAATCGCATATCACCCCGTATTTGAACGCCTTCTCTACAGTTGACAGGAAAGAATTTCTCTGGATGCAGCATCCTTTGTATGTTCTTAATGGCATCCACGAAGCCCCTATCGACTCCGTCGTACTATCAGAAACCGAAAATTCGAGTACAGCTCTTTTGATAGGTACTTTGCAGTTATCTAACCGTGTGGTAGACACTTGACAGTTGTTTAACCGTGTAGTAGATACTTGACAGTTGTTTAACCGTGTGGTAGACACTTCAAAGTTGTCTAACCGTGTGGTAGTCACAGTTGTCTAACCGTGGGGTAGGCATTTGACAGTTGTCTCGCCGTAGACACGTGATCCACATATCCCGTACCTTACCTACTAAACCTGTGCTGCTCTTTCTCTATCTCGCTCATGCGAGAACATGCCGATGGTGTGAGTTTCGAACGCATATTGAAATTACTGTTGGTGGCACGCAAGCTCCAGTTTTTCATACAGTGCTATTTTTACATCGTTTTGATATTTCAAAAGAATGAACGTGTCTTATGCAACTCTGAGGCTTAGTTGAATCAAATAACTGGGATTTTATCAACTAGTTCTTCCTCTGCTGATTTGCCTCGTTCGAGGTCGAGAGCCGATTTATGACGGCGAGTTGCGTTATAAAAAATGGAGCTTATCGCTAATTTTCTCCGTGGTGAATCTCTCCATTGTATTTTGATCTCGCAAATCTTCGGGCAATAAGCGCTTCTTACTCCAATTTCATGTCTTTTGCTTCGTAAACCGTGCACATGTAAGCGTGTTTGCTTATTTATTAGCTACAATTTTTAAGATTCATCACATTTATTCTGAATTGTGATTAGTGGTTGAAGTTCTGAAAACTGAGTGTTGTTTGAATATTGTTAATGACGGTTTTGTTGCCATTACTTTTGTACCAGTTCTTGTATTTATGTGTTGAGTGAAAGGATCTATGAAACATTTAATAATTGGTGGCTTCTTTTAGCTGACAATCACTAAACGTTTCATCAATCGATGGTATGGAGTGCCAATCACGTGGTCATTACAGTACTATTTTCGTGGATATTTTAGTTATGAAATATACTCTAGTTATGATACTTTTTGTTTCATTTGAACGATTGTTATATTCTGAGTAAACAATCATATATTTTTATACTTAGAATCTTATATATACTTAGAATCTTGTATATTCTAAGTATAAGAATCTAAGGGAAACTTCGATGTTGGGTAGGTGTGTCCGGATACACACCACCTCCGACAGATTGAGTTCATGACTGACTTGTGAGTTGGTCACACTGAAGTGAACCCCTCTCAGAGCGCTGCGTTGTGCTCTCCCCAGCATCACACGGCGGGCCTGTGGCGGTTACAGGATGGACAAATGTATTGCGAGACTTAGACCTCAGCTGTTCAAAACCTTAAAATCATGGTTACCAGGTGCTGGAGCTGCTCTAGTTCCGAAATATGTACATCTCGTGTTACCATCTGTATCTTATCATGATACCGAAGTTCCACAGGAACTTTTCAATTGTTTTTCAAACTTATTTGTTAATTTTTAACTTGTGGTGAAGATCAAATCCCTCTCTACTCGCAGTCATTGAGCTCTTTATATATAAATGTCTGTCACAGTGCAGTGCGTGAGGTAAAATGTGTCTCCAGAGCCTTGTTAATGAAGTGCTGAGAGAACTTAGTGTCAGGGTCTGGTTTGTGCTTCGAGTTCACAGTCCTTGATAAAAACCAATGTTGGCATTATATACTCAATTGGAAATAAGTTCATTTATTTGATCTCTGTGCGGCCTTGAGCTCTAAAGAAAAGAAAAATATTCTATGATGAAGGCGGTTTAAAAACAAAACTTGTGCTTTACTCGTTTTCAAAATTAACATACTTTAACGCAAAGCTTATCGCAATTATTTCAACCCGAGTGTAAAATTATGAAGCCTAATTCGAAGAAATTTATCAAACACACTGCTAGCGTTCAACTCTTTTGTTCTTGTTTTTTGCATACACCATTATTGTTGAAGTCGTGTAGTCATCTAAAAATAACGCAAACAGCGGAGGCATTGTAAGATTCAGGACAGCATCGTCACGAAGAAGTATCGGTATTTGAGAACGTCGTCTGCTGGTGAGTTAACTAATCTGGGGTCTTGATTTTTGAATTTTTTGTCAGTTCTATTTTGGCAGAACGGCTTTTGTATCGGTCTGTTAAAACTACCAACATTAGATATGATGAACAATAATTATATTTTTAATCCGCATATAGTATCTTGCTATCAAAACGCATTTCATTATTTAGTTATACCTTTCACGTAGCTTTTCTATCCGATCCAAGTACTGTGGGAGGCTCTTGGCTCTATTAATTAATGAAGCTCTTGTGCGCAGGCTCTCTCTTAGAAAAGCGGCACTGCCGGATGCAATAGTTCCGATGTCATTCCTGTCGGATCTGCTGTTCGAGCAGGTGGGTCCATTTACTGAATCATTCGTTTGCACTGATAAATTGATCCCCACGGTTGACCTTCATCTATCGGTGAACTCGAACTTTGCCATCGGCTCTTTTTCAGCTAGATTGGAAATGAGTCCCTGGAGGTATGTATCTATATTTCTGTATGGCGCGTTAAGTGACTGTTAATATTTGTGTTTATATTATTGGTTTAGGGATTGGTCCTCACAAAACTTTCTTAGATATCTCGCATCAGTCCGGAATATTTATCCAACAGTTGAACCATTTATAGATGGTGTTTTTTATCGTATGATTTTAAGGTATAAAAAGACAATAATTTCCTTTGCATGAAGCAATTTTATTCTTGAAGTATAATTTTCTTGGTTGGATGATGGTAGCTCCGATTTGAGGAGATTTTATCGTTTGAGAGGTTGTTGCATGTATATGTTTTTGAACATTTTTATATATTATTCACTTTCGGAACTTGAAGGTTTTTGACTATTTTTTGTTTCTCACATTTAAAATAATAGTTCAGTTTTTATCAGAGCAATGTGGTGGTGCAGCCTGGCTGCAGGCACCTTAAGTTCAAGAGGACTCAGAAAAATGGAATCTTGCAATCATTTTGCTAGTCTGATATGTGTGTTGCTCTGGATTTCCATGGTTTATTGTGTGCTCAATTATCTGAAATATTTGTTCATCTCAAGTAAAAATTAGTGTTATGATTTGTTGCAGAAGTTAGAAATAGAATTTAATTTCATGTGAACTTCAGTTAGTTGGGCTATTACGTTCGTTTTCCATCGACTTTCCTCACGACTGCCATGAATTACGTGACATGACTGAGTAGAGAAAATGGATTTATAGTCGATGTAAAGCAGACAAATCCGAATAAAAAGTCAACTAAACTTTAAATTAAGGGAAATAATCATCATTTCACACACATTTTTCTGGATAGAACCCATGAAAATTGATGCATCTTGATCGTTTAGTAGCCTCATTATCTTTCCTTGTTTATAAATATGATGACGCATGCGTGCAGCCCTTGATGTGCAATGTGAGGTATGTGAGGAGCTACCTGGAGCCGAGCTCGGCCTGAAACATTCTACGGAGCGGAGTTGTTAGCTGTCGTTTGTTGTTCCGGTTGTCATGGAAACTCAACGCACTTCATTATTTATTTTCTGAATTATTCGTTTAGGTTTGCATTGGCACTATGAATGATCGTGTGGGCATTTTATCTAATGGTCCAAAAGTACAATTCTGTGCAAAGTCAAGAAATAAATTTACAGATTTTTTCGAGCTACCTTTTTTGCATACGGTCATGAACCAAACGGCAGGTCACTCTTGATAAATGACTGACAGGTCAACATACGCATGCGCCCAATAAGTGTTTCGTACAACTGTCATGCGTGCACCAGGTAAGTACGCGCGTTGGACTGCGTACAGTCGGTCAGTGTCCGGCGGCCGTCCTGTGCGTCCAGGTCTCTGGAACCCTTGCTGCCTCACCTACTGCGTGCCCCATTGGTATTGCTGCGACCACCGTGAGGCGCCAGAGTGGCACTGGTGATCATTGAGTGCTGACACAATATGGACCTGTTCTGTGCACTCAAGCGAAGTGAACTGTTCGTAAGATTTATTGGATGCTTAGACTGGCACTTGTGTGAGGGCAAAATATTTCTCCGAGGCTCTCCTTGAACTTTTAGGAAATATAATTTTAATTGGTCTTGATGATTAATGTTCGTCTGCTCTGAGATATTCGTGTATATATTTTAGTAATATATCGTATTTTATAACTATGAAATTCAAATGATCCTTGTATATTTTAGCAATAAAAGTACTGTTCTTGCTTCCTTAAGTATATTCGACGAACTTGGGCTTAACACCAATGATTAAACTTGTGTACCGTGCTTGTAAGCAAGATTGTTTGTTGCACTGTTGGTGTATGTGACTTGTGACAACTACTGGGGGCTTAAGATAAACTGCTTGGTTGATACCAAAATTATACTTTCTAATATTACATGTATATTAGATGTAAATGATTATCTAAGAATTTCTAAATTATTTGTACTGTAGACAGAGATTTGAACTTAAGTGAGCCGCGATATTTACTGTGCGACATATTTCTGATAAACGCGTGATTGATAGAACTGATACCGAGCAAAAGCACCTCACTGAATCAACCTGCGGATGAGGAGACTTGCGGTGCCACACTTCCGTAAGTACGCAGCGAGGACTCTTTAGTTGTCTTTTTCTACATTGTGATTTTTCTGAAATATCGCTTGCAGCGTAACGTTTTTTCTTCTTTTCGTTTTATATATATATGTATGTATATATATATATATACATAAAAGATGCATTTGGTGAGAGCACTCGTCGTTTTGCTAACAAGTTTCTTCGAATTTTCAAATGTTCCAAACGATAGCATGATTGAAGCATGTATTGTCATTTGATTTGAAGAAACTTATAAGCAAAGTCAAGAGAGAAATGAGGAAAGAAACAGTTTGACTTACAACTGCTAGCTTCAGCTGAAGAGTTCAGATCTACGCTCATATAAATGGGCTCCATTTTGAAGCCCAAATTCAAGTTTTGGTATTGAATACAATGAAATCTTGAAATCTTACTTTTTTCAATATATTCCTTGAATTTACGATAACAAAGATTTTATGATATTGATTAAATAGTCTTTAAATGACTAAAAACTTTATAAACACCTTATATACTGTGTGACTGCTTCTAAAATTACCAAAGAAATTTAAATCCACACAAAAAGAAAGATATTTTCTAGAATGTTGCCTGTCTGTTCATGTTGGTGGAGTATATGCAGTCATGTTGCCTGTCTGTTCATGTTGGTGGAGTATATGCAGTCATGTTGCCTGTCTGTTCATGTTGGTGGAGTATATGCAGTCATGTTGCCTGTCTGTTTATGTTGGTGGAGTATGTGCAGTCATGTTGCCTGCCTGTCCATATTGGTTGTGTATGTGCGATCATGTTGCCTGCCTGTTCATGGTGGTGGTGTACGTGCGGTCATATTGCCTGCCTGTTCATGTTGGTGGTGTACGTGCGGTCATGTTGCCTGCCTGTTCATGTTGGTAATGTGCGGTCATGTTGCCTGCCTGTTCATGTTGGTGGTGTATGTACGGTCATGTTGCCTGCCTGTTCATGTTGGTAATGTGCGGTCATGTTGCCTGCCTGTTCAGTTGGTGATGTATCTGCTGTCAGTTAAGCTCGTGTAGCAGACTCACTGACGTCTGCTGTGCCTATAGCTGAGGAACTCAACATGTGCTGCACGGAGCCAGGTCACGTTACAGTCCTCGTATTTCATGTGCTCCTAAGCACAGCCGACAATCTCCAACTCTTCACTGTCCTAGCTATAGCGTTTTATTCTGTTTAGCTGGAGTAGAAGTTTTCTTAATTGGTGTTTTTTGTTCTAAGATTGATGTTATAAAATTCATGAATTTACTAATTATATGAGTATTGTCATTAAGTTTGTGATGAAATTGACGTCCTGATGCATGGTGATGTACCTTATGTTTGCTGTGCTGCAAGCGACCGTGGTATCACTCACATAACTTCTCAGTTACGTGGTGCTGACACTGATAGTAGTTCCTTAAACGAAGTCAAATATGTACTGGATTTCCTCTAGTCTGATATTTTCTTTGACTTTTCTGAAGTCATGCAGCGGAGTCGGACGCTGTTGCTGCTGCCGCTGTTGCTACTGCAGGTGGCGGCGCAGAGACGGCGCGACGGCTGCTCTCCGGGCTGGGTGAGTCCTCACGCTCGCCTTTATAAAGTTTCAATACATAGAAATAATCGTAATTTTGTCGATATTTCTAAGATTCATTATGTTAGTGTGTTATATTTTAAATTGATCAAAAATGATTATTGTACTGGCATTCTAAAGAACTGATTGTGTCTTCTTCGGTTCACCGCGTAATCTTGTCGAATATCATCCTCTGAGGAAATACAGGAGCAATATGGTGGGAATATTAATATTTTTTAGTTTTCATACTGTTTTTGAAACGCAGTCTTATTTTCGATAAATATAATGGGTTGTCCGGAAAGTTCGTGCCGATTTTTAAGGGAAAGAAAACGGTCAATAAATATTTATTACATGTTTAATCAACCAAATATGAACCATTTTGTTGTACATTACGTCTCCATCTATCCTCTAATTTGAAAATACCTTCTTCCCGGAATTGAGTTGTTTTTATGGCAAAGAATTCATCAAGGTATCATATTATGTCATCAAAAGAATTGAAATTTTTAGCATTAAGACTATTCTGCAAAGATCTGAATAGGCGGAAATCTGAAGGGGCAATATCTGGTGAATATAGAGGGTGAGGAAACACATCCCAGCCGAATTGCAGCAATTTTTGTCTGGTTCGCAAAGAAGCGTGTGGTCTTGCATTAACATGCTGAAACACAACACGTTTCCTGTTGGTCAATTCTGGACGTTTTTCTTAAATTGCTGCTTCTAACTCGTCCAGTTGTGAGCAGTATTTTTCAGAATTGTCTGGTTACTCGGGAGAAGCTCATAGTACAGAATTCCCTTCCAATCCCACCAGACACAAAGCATAACTTTTATAGGGTGAAGATCCGCTTTTGTGATAGCTAAGGGTGGCTCATGTCGCTTACTCCAGGATCGCTTTCTCTAAACATTTTGGTAGATAATCAATTTCGCATCGTCAGTCACAATTTGCTTTAAAAAAGGCACAGTTTCATTTCATTTATTAAGCAGATCACAGATGGAAACACGATCCAAAAGATTCCTCTCATTCAACTCATGTGGCACCAAAACATCGTAGCTATTTGTGAACCCAAGCTTGACTAGGTGCTCATGAACAGCGAATTTTGATAGACTGAAGCTTCTTGCCAATTCTCGGGTTGTGGAATGTGGGTTATTCTCAAATCACTTGATTTGGACGTCATCTGTGGCGGATGGTCTGCCTGAACGTTCTTTATCAATAAGGCTACAAGCTCCAGCTCGAAACTTCGCGAACCACTTTCGTACAGTTCTTTCGGATACAGAATCATTACCGTAGACTGCGCATATTTCTTTGGTTGCTTGTAAGGCATTTTCCCTTTATGAAAAAAGAAAAGCATTAATTGCCGAAAAGGAATTTTTTTATCTTCCATTTTAAAGGGTTACATAATTAACATAAGTTATAGGATCGTAAACATTCTTCCGTGAAAAGATAGTTTAAACTGTTCTCTAAATGGAAGTATAGTCAAATCCTATTCTTTGGACTCAAACATGTTCTAAAATAAGCCGAAAGATTAATTACTAAAAATCGGCTCGTACTTTCTGGACAACCTGATTTAAAACATTTCATTCAATTTTCACTGCACTAAACAGAAAAATAGTAGTTAACCCCCAAAACTAATTTATAGAAATGTGTCAATTATTAGGAGACTAGTAAACTCACACGTGAAAATTTACGTGTTTTTGCTGAATCTTTTCGTTTGATTTGCCTGTGGACGCGAGATTTACGGAGTTTCCCCATTGAAGGATGTGATTTTGGTATCCATAATACAATGCTTACAATACATGTATACCCTACCGAATTTCGTCCTATCTAAATCCTCAAGATCGTGCAAGCAAGAAAGCAAGCAACAAATTTCATTTTTATACAGGGTGTCTCAAAAAAAGCAGACCGAACTTTGAATTGATGAAGCTCTGCAGTTATTGTTGATAATTTAGTTCTGGGTAGGCCAGCTTGTTATTTATGTAAATCAGTATATACAATACCACTTGCATGAATAAAACATGTTTACAAGAACAAGTATTTCTCACAAATACCCTTCATTATGCAGTTCACAAAAGAACAAAGAGTGTTTGTCGTCACAACCTGGATTTCGACTAGAAGCATTAAACGTATACAGGCCTTATTTGTTACACATTTCCTCGGTCGAAGATCACTGTGCTGAGATACCATCTGGAAAAATGCTAATAAATGCCAACATGAAGGAACTAGCGATAATATGAACTCAGAAAAGAACTGCGTAAAAAAAAGAACTGCGACATCTGAAAAAATGTTGAAAATGCGAAATTTGCTTCTACAACTCCACAAGTGTCAGTCAGAAGAAATAGTTTGCCTCTAACAAAGTTATCGTTCAATTCTTTCTATGGGGTTTTCTTAAGAATAAAGTTTATACTACTTCACCGGAAAACATAAATCAGTTACGGGAGAGTATCATCCGAGAAGTGAACCTGCTTAAGGAAAATTCACAGATGGTTAGGAGGGCAGTGCCAGCAATGAGATCGAGGGCGCAATTATGTTTAGAAAGGAATGGAGGTCATGTTGAAGGAAAAGGGGCTTAAAATGAACTAGAAGATTTTCATCATGTTATTATTAACGCATATTCATTGGTAATGAGACATTGATTATTAAAGTATTTTAATTTTTTATTCCTAGACTTTCGAGTTTCATTCATACCCCGGAGTAAATGTACTTTCGGTGGCCTCTACTAACGACGGTGTTGTAACAATTTCATGCAAGGAAACAAAATAAAATTTTCGCTGTTAAGTGTCAAATATTTAGTGAACAAGCTGGCCTTTACAGAACTAAATTATCAACAATAACTGCAGAGCTTTATCAACTGAAAGTTCCGTCTGCTTTTTTAGGGACACCCTGTATAGTTGAATTTCTTACGTGTTTCTGCTGCTAAGAGTGTGAAGCCAATTTGTGTTTTGAGTGTTCAAGGCATAATTGAGAAGGCTTTTGGGTTTCATTATGTTCCGACCTCGAGCACAGATTCCTCATGAGAGATGTAACAGTAAAAATCCAAACGTGTTGAATCAAATCAGCAACGCATTATAATCCCAAGGCTCTGAAGGTTTAGTAAATATCGTGCATTAAATGGGTCAATATACTTCAGTTGTGATATCATCTGAACAACTGATTGAACTCTGTTCCACGAGGAAAATTTTTATGTGCGAACATGTTTTGACCTTTTCAGTGACTTGTTTGCAGTTTTCGCTACAGTATCTATCTCCTCTCTTGCTGGGATGATACGATGCCTTTGCCCTCATTTATCCTTAGTGTCAAATACGATATGAGATAACTGCTTTACCCTCACCATTCATTAATTAGTGCATGATGTTCTGCCGGAGACAGTCTCTCTCGGTGGCCTCCATTACATCACAGGTATACTCGAGGAAAGCTTACTTGACTTACCTGCTAGACAACTCAATGCTCTTGTTCACATTTTTGGTTTTTGTTGTACGTGAATGCTGGTTACGTTGTCTGTACGTCGACCTCGTTAGCGTCCACGAGGAGCGAGGGCTTCCTAGCTTCATTCAGCGTCCGGACTACAGTTCTGGTTGGCCTGTTGCATTTAGGTCGAAATGTATGGCAGTGCTTGAGCCACATGAAAGATTTTGCTACTTTAGGGAAAAACTGGTGAGCTGCTTCTAAATCGCCTGTTTCTAGAAACCACAAGCTCTACTTTCGTACGCGTTTGGGGAGCAAAGAATATCATTTTTTTGGCATTGTTTTCTAATCTTGATCATTGCAGGAGTACAACAATGTTTTTGTAATACTTTGATTTATATAATGCATATCGAATAGTTGTAACATGCAGGGTGTTCATAAAGTCTCTTTACCATTTCAATAAATAAATTTTTTAAATGGTAAAGAGACTTTATGGATACCCTGCATATTTTTCATGTGTCGAATTAGTATAATGCCGGGCAGTAGGCTTGTAGAGATGGTCATCACGGCATACTTATCGAGCTTTGTATACTCGTGATCTAACTTTTGGCTGGTAAGAAAATTTTATTTGTGTTAGGGCTGCAATTATGGATGCAGACGAGGTTTGAGGCTCGTGCCTGTCTCGGTGCTAAGTACCGAGAAACAAGTTTATAAGCACTGCGGACTACTGCTTTTACAATTGCGCCAGTCACTGCACCATGTTTTGTCGGGGTTCATTAGATGAAAAAGCAACAATGAAGAAATCATGAAAACGTTATTCCTGAGTTTTCTTAACTTCAGGACGTTGTTTTACCAAAACATTTCTGACGAAAATAATTTTTGACTAACGCACTGTTATATTACATTTCAGCTTATTTTCTTCCTACTTTTTACGTCTTTGTTGTTGAAATCTGTTTTGCGTTTGAATTACGCACTGAATGAATGCTTCTAAATCTGTATCGGATTTGACAATGGTATAAAAATGAAAACTATTTACTGGATGAACTTGTGAATATTATCCATCTGGTGCGAAATCGAATCATCAAACTGTAGGTTATTCAATAGTTTTAGAACTTTTAGATAGCTCGTGTTCGGGAAGTTTCGACGTAGATTCATGATCACTTCGTCCAATATGCAATGATGAATTCTAAGGCATGAATATAATTGCAGTAACGAATGTGTTTTCTTTTATGGCTGTTCTCTCAATGTTTTTCCGTATAACTTTTATCTTGGTCCACAAAGATACGTCGCTTCAAAGTTGCGTTACAAAATGCTGGATTGTCGTTCTTACTCCCACTGATCGCATTGCACTTTTAGTACAATTTTGCTCCAAGGTTACCAGCTAATCGGAGTGCAAACAAAACACAGGTCTTGTGACATCTGGGGAGAACTTTGATTGCGTTAGAACAGTACGAATTCTTAGATTTTTAAAGATATTTACAGACTCTCGCAACACTAACTTGTGAAGCACTTGAGAGATCGGTTGACCATGTTGAGCTTCTTTTATTCGCAGCAAGAATTTAATTTGTGGCTCTATAAAACTGGGGCAGACTGACTGACCTCAAAGCTGTGTGTACGTGAAGCTGATCCATGCATGCCCGACCTGGGCAACGGAGGTCAATACAGTCGCTTCACCCTGACGACCCTTCCGTCACGTTGGCTTTCCATGAATCATCGTCTGGACAACAGCTTTCTGGTCTCGCTCAACACATTTCTAGCTAAACTGACCTTTGTTTCGTTGAAGTCATCAGCAGCTCCATTATTCATTGTACCCTTTTCACGGTCGACTTTGATATTATGTACATTTTTTCATGTAGAACTTTTTGGGAAATATATGTTTAGAATCTCAGTCTGACATGTGTATTTTTGTTCCCATTAAAATTCAGGACATATTTTCAATCAATTTTACTATTGCTGCTTCCTTTGATTATTTAAAGAGGCCGTGTTAGTTTCTTTGCTCGGCCCGTCATATGGGGGCTATGCATAACTTTGATGGATAACTTTAGTATTCATACATGAGGCCTCTGGTATAATCGAATTACCGTTGTGCAGGGTAGAAATCCACCTGTTGTAAAAATCAATCACCATCGTAGCTAGGACTTTTGTGCCTAAGGGCTGGTTTAAAAAATTTTGATGTCATAAAGACTAAAATTTAATTCCAAGCAGGTTTAACGATTTTATAATTTAATATATCACTCAAAAAATGCGAAAAAATGCTACAACTTTTGATAGGGCTGGGATTTATGGATTACATGCATTGTAGTTATATCACAAGTTTGATGTCCATTTTAGCAGTTCCTTCATTTTTTATGGATAATAAGCGTTAAATTAAGACGCCTTGCTGGCGTAGTTTGATTAGCACGATCTGAATGCTTTCAATTTTTATCGATGCGTGGGCACAGCTAGAAGAGTATCATGTTTTATGTAGCTGGATTTAAAACTTCATGTACAGTAATTATTTTTATTTGTCAACATACGCGATTTACAATGTTCAATAAAATTTCTCAATCCATAGTTCAAGGAAGTAGGGGTTCATTAAGGGCATCTAAATTCGGTTGTTTGCAGGGCTTTAATGTTGAATTACCGTAGAAACGGCAGGCTTAAGCGCTCATACAACCCAGCACTTTATAATTTTTTGCTCTATAACGAGTCGGCACCTCAGCGAACTTAGTTCTCGTTTTTCCCGGGCATCGTGGCGCCTTAATACCAGGTTGTTCCAAAGTTCGGTTACACTTTGATATTTTTGTTTAAAAGTCTCCAAAATTACGTTTTATGGGAATGAGAAAATAAATAGAGCTTTCTATATTTTTATTAAAATTATTACAATAATATTTCTCAATTTGACCTTCAGCAGCAATGGCACGGCTCAGACGAGGGTGGAAACCCTTGCAAACTTTGCGGATGTAATTTTTTCTCATTGTGACCCATGTACAATTAACGAAAGACTTCAGCTTCTCTACACTGTTGTGGCGAACTTTACAGGCCTTGCTCTCAATATACGTCCAGACACTGTAGCCGAGGGAGTTCAGGTCAGGCGATTGTGGCGGCCAGAAGTCCTTGGCCAAAAGTCCTTGGCCAAAAGTTCATGTTTGACCCCTCTTCTCTTGAACAATTTTTGCGGTGTGCGCAGGTACACCATCTTGTGGGAATGCGTAGTTTGCATTGCTAGTTATTTTTCTCACCCAAGGTAGGATTTTCGTGACAAGAACATCTTTAGCCTGAGGCGTTTAGCCTGTAGCCAGGTGGGAACCACATTGGAAGCATCTTTACTCCATTCGATTCAACGACTCGAGACATCATCACAGAGGCCGGATGTTTGGTTGTAGACACGTTCTGTAACTCGGAGAGGTCCTGACCAAAGCTAACAATGCGATCGTTCTGCTTGTTCACAAGAGGATCGACCGAGAACGTCTTCTCATCTGAAAAAATGACAATCCGATTACCGTGATTTTTCAGATCGTTAAGAAGGCGTTTACATCGCTCAAAACGCTTCTGCTTCATTGCAGCAGTTAGCAGGGGCTTTTTGGCACGTTTTAAGTTTTTTCCTCTTCAATCTTAACAACCCTTCTCACTGTCCAGACAGAGACATTCTTTTTTCTGGAAAGAGGAATCATTTTGAGCGTTGAATTTTTTTAATGTTTTTCTAATGGTCTCTGTCTTCACAACTCGGGGTCTACCTGAACAAGGACGATCCTTGAGGGTTTCACCATCTCTCGAACTATTTGCGACTCTGTGCACTGTCATTCGATTGACATTAAGGCGTTTAGCAATGTCTGACTTATAGGACGCACGTTGTAGAGCAGAGATTTCAATTTTCTTTGCCTCCATTGCTAATACTACCAATTATTATGGACGTACTAATAACTTTCAGATAAGATTGATAGCTTTACTATTCAGCTATCTATTGTAAATGATCACTAAATTTCTGAAAAAAAAGTGCAACAGAACTTTATAACAACCCGGTGTTCAATTAAATTACTTTTTATGCTTTCACAACTATATACATTTTAATGTTGTATTTGTAGTTGCTTGAACGAAAGATATAATATCCCTTACATATTTAAGTACCGCTAAACGCTCGGGATAGAAGTCCCCGCAAAGCAACGACCTCTCAATTTACCTTAGCTCTCAGTAGTCATTAAGAGGCGTCTGCTGTGCTATTTAAGAATTCCTTGTCACGTTTTCTATGCGTAACTCTGAATAAATATGCAGGGCTTTCTCAGGCTGAGACAGGTGTGACGTTGTCAGGATACCGATAACATTTTCAGATAATTACGCTCCTGTATTTTGGGTCTGTTAGTGGCAGCTACGCACGGGCATGGCAGCAGGTAGTGCACGGTCTAGCTTTTACTAATGGAAATGAGTTACATTATCTTAATAACTAGTTTTTGTACTTTACATAATTATGCTCTGCAATAAAATTGTATAGCAGATTAAACTGGTTTAAATTTTCCATGCAGGAATTATATTAGTATTTTTATTGAGTGGAGACTTGGCGGGTGTGGCAATTGGCGTAGGTGTAGATTAATGATGGAAGTTTGGGATATATGGGTGGTGAGTATATGGGTGGGCACGAGCTCAGTCTCACTTGTTGGTGCACTTGCACCGGAAAAACATACGGCGAGACCATATTCATTACCTTGTGTAATGCTTATGTAATCTGATTTAACACGTTAAGTGCGGGTGCTTAGTTGGTGCAAATCTTTACTTTGTACATACAGTTAATAGAAAGCTTTGAAAAAATTACAGAACCTAACCTGAGTGACCCACCGGTGGGTCACTTCGCACTTAACGTGTTAAGCACATGCAGCTGAGGATATCGAGATCAGTTTCTTCACCTGTACTGCTCACCTGAGACGTGCATTGCAAGACAGTCTTCCTGCTCAGATACACATTGCATTTGGGGACGTTAGGGTGTGAGCAGCCATTGTCTGGTTTCGAAAGTCCCATTGTGTGCCTCTGACACTGCATACGAGTTTGTGACGTCGAAAGCTTTCAGCCTCACTTACAAATGATGTCTCTGCCCTCCTTCCAGGTCTTTGACCTACGTTTGGATCAAATTGATTCATATTGTTATTGCAATGCTTGTGAACTGCTGATACAGGGTAGGGTATAATTCCTGTAACTTGTTTTAAAATCAATTTGATACTATTTCGCAAATAATACCCAATGTAATTTTATATAATGAATTATCAAGGATATACCTAATATTTTGCAGAATAAATAGCAATCAACTACTTACAATGTCTGTAGAATTGATGCGAGAGTTCATTATAGAGAAGCATGAAAAGGGACTGAGTTCATCCGAAATATTCAAACTAAGGAGAAACCTCAAATAAACAGAATGTTAATAAAAAGAACAATTGAAACCTGCTCTACGCCTTGCGAGAGTATCAAAGTTTCAAAGTCACACTTGAATAAATGCTGGGAGAAAATACCCTTAAACGTGTAGTTCGTGCGACCATTAAAGACTTTTCTAAAGGACTTAACAAAGTAGTGAGGGCAGAAGGGAAGTCATTTTGAATATTTTTTGTGATCGTAGATTAGTAAATTACTATCTATTTGTTAAAATCAGATCATGAAATAAATGTATATTTTCTAGAGAAAATTGTTTTTGTTTTGTAAAAATATTGATGCCCCATTTTGTATTTCTAAAGTTCCTGTAAAATTCTAACCTAAACGACTCGATTGTCTTAAAGTTGTTATCTCCATACGTTTACGCATACTAGGCACCTACATAGCCCGCCTTAATATCTAGTATGATGTAAAAACTTGATAATGTCAAAGTATCAGCTATGCACCTAGTGTGGTGATGGAAGTTGTAGAAGCGTGACAATTGTGGAAAAGCTACTCTGCTTCATAGTCCGGTGTTCTGCCGTCATTCTTCATGATGACCTTGTTTCATTCCTTACAATTCTGGGTAATTTTTTAGCCATTACGAGCGGTATTATTTACTTATAATAAATTTTACGTAAAATTTTAACTAATGAACTTCGATAATTTTTCCTACGAAGATTTACGCGTGTGAATGATAAGAAAATGATGCATTCTATTTTCTGAGAATTTCGTAGCATTCAAATTTCAGAGTTGGACTTGCTCACTTCCTCCTTACGACACTACATACAGTCATGGGCGTGGCGGGGACCAACGCTTCTCAGATTAAGTGAATGTTCTCACATATTTGGGTCATAGCTGGATAGTGCTATGTTATAATATTATTTATATTTTTCTAAATTTATTATATATATGCTCCACTCAATCAAAGTAAAAATTCTATGTTCATGAAAACACGTAGAAGCTAATGATGGCGTGCTTGTGAACAAAATTAATTTTCTAGCTTTTATGTGTCAGGTAAATATATGGATAAAAATCTTTAATTCGCTTCTTTCATTGTGATATTTCTTGTTTTTTTTTTCTTGCGTATATTTCCTTTATTAGTTTTGAATAAGATACTCATTACATCAGAAATTATTCTTATTGTGCGAAGAAAGACTGCTTGGTAGCCGATTAAAAAAAATCCTTAATACCGCAGGCCCATATATACACTGAACTGCAATTGTGTGTCGGAGATTATAAAAAAGTGTTCATCAGAGCTCACCTCACTTCAGTTCTGCTCCTAATATGGTACTATGACACTTTTATTATAAATTTCCCCTTGAAACACTGGTATGAGAAGAGGGTGGGTGTGGAGGCTACTTACTGAACAACCCTCGCGTGCTTCACCCCATCCTCTTGACTACCTTGTGAAGGCCACCCTCGTAGTACTGCACTGGGGCCTCTGTAATTACGGCTTTGATGGCTGGCTCCGAATCCTGTGGCCTTGGCTCATTTCTGCCCTTCCTGTTAAGGGAGTCGGACGCGACACATAATTATGATCAAAATAATACAAATAATAATAATGGGTGCAGTATCAGCAGCAGCTGCAGTTGCTGCAGCAGCAGAATGGCAGCAGCGGTGACAGCAGTGGTGGTGCAGCTATAGCAGCGCTGCAGCAGCAAGTGTCAGAACTGACCTACGCTAGAGACTACTACTATTACCAGATGCAGGAGCGTGATAAGCTTGTCCAGCAACTACAGCAGCAGAAGCAAGAGGAGGCAGATGCTGCTGCCACCAAATCCGCAGTCGAAGACCGGAACACAGATGGTGTTGGCAGCGACCCAGCGGATCCTGAGCTGGAGACACTACGATGCCAGCTGCGAGACCTGCAGCTGGTGCTGCACAAGAAGGATGAGGCGCTGTACCAGCTGCAACAAGGGAACATGACGAACGGCTCCGCAGAGGAGGAGTCTAAGCAGTTGTTGGATCTGAAAAAGAAGCTGGAGAGCTCAGAGGCAGCTGTACAGCAGCTGCAGGCGACCAACGTATCCCTGCAGAAGCAGCTGCAAGCTGCAGATGCACGCAGAACAGAGGGAGACTCCGAGGAGGAACTTGAGGCGGAGAGAAGAAAGAGGAAAAAGTTAGAGGAAGAGCTGGGTGCGCTGCAGGGGGAGCAGGAGGACCTTCTGCTCCTGCTCACAGAACAGGACGGCCGCCTGCAGCGCTACAAGAGCCACCTCACCATGAGGGGCGTGACTCCCCCGCCGGGGGAGGAACAGGGGGAGGAGGAGGAGGAGGGTGACAGTGACCAGGACGTCGTGAGCTTGCAGTGATATGCGAGTTCTTTTCCTCCCTCACTTCCCCACTCCCTCACTCCCCCACTCCCTCACTCCCCCACTCCCTCACTCCCCCATTCCAATGACTCATCGGAAAGGCTTCCGTAAGCGCTTTTTTTTCTTTATGTTTGCGGTTTCTATTCTGAAACTTGCATTTCAAGTCCTACACGTTTTGGCCCACCCATCATATTCGTAGATATTTATTTCATTGTTTCATCGTTAGGTGGGCCTTGCTTACCCTTTTTCATTTATTTTTTTTATGGGTTCCAAGTTGCACAAATTTTGCTGTAGACCACCTGGATCAAGAGAAAAATTGCGCGAGGTTTGCCTTTCTTGCATGGGTTGGAAGCTGGTGAGCTCTGGAGGCAGAGTCTGGCAGATGGTGTAGAGTAGTACAGGGTGGCGCATAAGTAACGCACCCTTTTCAAAAATTAATAATAAATAAACTATGAAAGGTATAACGATGGGGATAATTGCAAACGATAGAGGAACTCTTAAAGTTTATTTACATGTCGGATCCTGTCTACAGATATCCAGTGTATATTGCGGTAATACTTTATTTATTATTAATTTTTTAAAAGGGTACGTTACTTATGCGCCACCCTGTAGGTCTCAAGAGTTCTCTTAATTTTGCTTTTTTTATTAACTGGCTGATGAAACCAACCTGTTCTCTGGTCATCGCCTTCTTCACTCACTCTTTCTTTCTGGGTCTATAGACTTGAATTTACTTACCCCTCAGTGTGTCCTTGGATATTGGTATTATTTCTGGACACCTGTGAATGGTGTAAGCTGATCGTGTCTCCCGTGGCAAATGTACATCGTGTAAAGTGCACTGTTATGTCACTTCAGGACGTACCTGACTACAGGGGAGCTTGTGTAGAAAGAGAAAATTTGCTCATCAGTTTTACACCCGTTACACAAACGAGCACATTGCAGCGTTAGCAGCAAACTATATTTAGCTTGTGTAGGGCCCGAGTTTACTCCTTTTGGCAACTTTTTATTAAGGGTAAGCAGGATGACTGACTGTCCTTAGAGGTACCTCAAGTTACCTATTACCGAGTCAGCAACACTCGTTGCCAAAACCTGTTGTGTCTTCAGTTCTACGTATAAATAGGCTTCATTATGTCGTCTTTAACTTTCTTATCCGTTCTCATTATAGTGACTAAAATGAGAACATCTTTTAGAAGTTTCTTGACTGTTATTTTCCTTTCCTGTTCAGTAAATGTATCAGTTACTTTGAAATGAACTTTTCTTAATTAGAAAATCTTATTTCTCAAACTTGGATATTTTTGTTCATTAACTATTCCTCAAAGTAAGATGAATTTGATACCGTAGCGGTTGTTAACTTGTATCTGTTTCAATTCCACCCACTAGCTTAGTTCCTACGCTCGACGTGATACACAACCAGCGTTGCTAAAATTGTTTCTTCTTCTGTGACTTTGTTGATATTTTCAGAATAATTTTCCTAAATTCATATATTTGAGTGGTTAGAGAATTAAAAACTTAACTTGGTCTCTTGAAACTTGGGTCACCAGCTTGGTCGACTGGTGAGCGAGTCTGCTTTCGAGCGGGAAGACCCGGGTTCGAATCCCGCTGCCGACATGGTTGACGCGGCTAGAAATACGGCATGGGACTTGGGTAAACAACCGAATAATTATCGAAGTAATTATCCGACCCAAGAATGGGCCAGAAGGTTCGTTCCTATAGCCTCATTCTATTCTATTCTATTCTATTCTGAAAATACTTCAATTTTCAGTGATATAGTTCGACTGAAAAGAGAAATAAGAACAATTTGAATATTAAAAGCTTTAAAAATGTCAGATTGGTATTAATTCACGAAAAATACGATAGGATTATTGTTGCACTGTTTCCAACCGAGTTACGCTCTGTGATGTGTCCAACTTCTATTTACGCGCAAATTTGCGTTACAGAAAATAATCATGATAGTTAAGTTTAAATCTCTAATCTTCTGTGGTGAAGTACCGGCTAAATAATTTAGCTGTAGTGCTCACTGATACTTTTCTACGTTTAAATACAACGGTAAATTAACCACAGTATTTTCAAATTACTGTTTGACGCTCATTTTCTGTGCCAGTATAAGGTGGTATCTTAATAGTTTTGCTCCTCAAAATGTTCGTGAATCTACAGAGCTTTGGTTGAATTACCTCTATCAGCTTGTTGAAAACTGTGTCGACAATTATATACTAATGTTCTACCTTAACACATGTATGTGTACAGTCCACGGAAATTGTTTCTAAGAATATTCTTACTCGAATGTCTTTTGAAAATAATCTCTGACGAAATAGCCCTTAAGATTAAACTTACTCTATGTCTCTTCGAAATAATGTCTACGGAAATTGCTCCTAAGAAATAACTATCTTTTTATTTTTAAACACAGAGTACATATGTATGTACAGTATGTGATTCGATCTGCTTCGGGAATGGCCATGACAGTCAATGAATTGTTTGCTAAAAGAGAACACATTATTTGAGACTACAGCGAAGAAGAAGTCTATGTCGATTTAGGTTTTACCGAGGAACCTACCAAAAGTTGGGGAATACGTCAGTTAGCATGGAAGAGAGATACAATAGGCATACTTGTTTGTTGTTTTTCCTTTTAATGCTAGCTCATGTGACTGATGAATATTAATGTCAGGCCCGGTTGTTTTAAATGCTGTTTCTCTGTATTTTTTCCTTCTACAGCCACCGTAGTCGAGTGGTCTGCGGCCCGTGTTCTGTATCGGGTCTCTGCTTGTGCAGAAAGACTGCGTGCGGGTTCGAAACCCGGCAATGAATACGAGCTATTTCTCGTTTCACGCCGTGAGCTCGCACTTAACGGTAAGCCCTCAACTCCCCACCCTTGGACACATCCCAGGATCGTCGCATGGAGCTCACCATCATCCTTACTCTAAGAATGTTAACCTTAAGAAGTTGAAAAACCAATGTACTAAATGTCTATGCACTGTGTACTTGATTGGAAATAAAGATTGTTTGTTTGTTTTGTTTAATTATACTCCCTTTGAAATACCTATGGCGGTAAATCAGAACTTACTCTTTAGAAGTTACGGTTCATGTGAAGTGTAGAATTTTTGCTTTAAGTTTACTTGCTTCATACGAAAATTAAATTACGATCTTTTATATGGTATTTATTTATGACAAACGTGTGTCAAAAAGCGAAAGTAGTATAATGATAATATGTTTGTTTTTTAACCCTCTCAGTATCAAATTGATTGGGAAGATTTACAGAACTGCCACGCATATATTCTTGGTCTATGGGTTCACATTAGTTATCAAAAAATTGTTGGTGACCCTCCGACCCCCTTCACCCCCCAAATGGGGTGGGACATATATGTACCGCTGGTACTGAAAGGGTTAAGCTATTTTGAAATAGCTGTAGTGTAGCGGATCTCTTGACAACACACGCATGATCCGCAAACACGAGTGCGTTGTGATCACATTAAGTCATTGAATAATTTAACTTTTACAAATTTGCATACTCTATGAGCGCAATCGAGACGTCCTAGCATGTTAATGCTATTATGTTAAAAAGGTCAGCCAGACTATCGCCTTATTGAACAGTACATCGCTGGATATAGGTTTCTGTTTCTTGTTTTCGGAATCAATTGAGTTTCTAAGTGAAATTTTATACCACTGCATTTGATAAGGAATCTGGACAACAGCTGTCACCCATTTCTCCATGATCGGGATTTGTAAGCTACAAAACCAAATTTGTTGTGCCGATCAATTTAAATTTAAAACTCGAATGAAGTTTTTACTAACAAAAGTTTCCCCTCGACAATTGATCCAACAGCGACGCATGGCCTCTGCAGTGACCGCTGTCTCTGCATCTCCGAATCATCAGTTCTCGAGTTCCACCTCAACTAGCTGCCTGAGCTCTGCTTCTTATTTTGATTTTGTGTGTCATACAAATCAGTATGTTATCCTTCGTTCCTAACTCTCAGTTGGAACGTGATGCATCAAACAATAAATTTACTCTTCTCTAAAAACTTGCTATTGCAAGCCTTCAAGAGTATCTTGCGTTCCTTATTAGTTCTTGTCTGCAGCGCCTCTCAGTACACCGCTTTTGTATTCATTTTGGGGTTAAAAAATAGATAAAGCTCTTGATGATGAATAGTTGTAACCAATAATATCATTAGTTTGAAACAAAATGTGTTCAAACTAAGTTCTGGCAAAACCCAGGGCAGATATCTTTCACTAGTTTCACTAACGAGATATTTCCTCATTTATGCGAGTAGATAAGAAACGTATTCTCATATACTCAATTTTATGCTTACTGCTCCATCTTCAATGTACTGTATTTCTGAGCTTAAATATCGTGGTTGTGGTCATTGATTTCTTCGCTTGCTGAGGACAAGAGAGTATTGTTCTCAGACGACACACAGCCTAGCTTACGCTAAATTCCCTTGTTACACGTCACAGGAGCGATGTTCTGGACAAGGCCTGTGCGTGCCGTCAGGCTGCAAGGATGAGAGCAGTCTGGACCGTACCGTGCCCTGCGGCGATACGATGGTCTTCTGCCCCCGGGCTGCTGCCTGCATCACCCACTGCAACAGCGGGGCCTGGGACTACCCCAGCAACGCCCAGCAGCCTGGCCTATGTGGGCCAGGACAAGGCTTCTGTCCAAGGTAAACTGACAGGGCAGCCTGAATTTAGTCAGGTCTTTTGGCATGTTCTCGTTAGGCAAGGTATGAGACATTACTTTCGTTAAATTTCCAAGTTCGGTTTGCTTTTAGATTATCTTCGTCCCTCTTGAACATCCACTGTTCTGCTGTTTGCGTACTTTCTCAAATAACTTCAAAGATATTTAGAGTTCCCTAGTTTTTGTAGTAGCTTAAGGCATACTCACTTAACATGCGTGACTGGCTTGACTTTCAATTGTGGTGTTATATCACATGTATGAATGTTGAAATTCGTTTATGAAGAATATAATTGTTCATTCTTAGTTTTCATGTATTGAAATAAAGTACGTATTTATTCAATTACTCTGTTTTCCGCTTATGGTTAATGATCTTTATGTGTGTGACCAGCTCTGGACGCTGCGTTTCGGCCATGGGGTGTCCCGAAGAAGACAAAGGAAAGACCCTCTGCCCTGCTGGGACTCACTTCTGTCCCGCCCAGGGAGGCTGCGTGCTGGGACAGTGCGAACACAGCGGTCACGGCCAGGAGCTGCGTGGTGCCAGGGCCAGGAGTTCCAAGTGTCCGCCTGGAACTGTGAGTCAAGTTGGAGAGGTTAAACTTGATCTTCCTTCATTCGATTCTTTTTCTACTCAGGTAGCTATAAATTTGGAAACTTCTTTGTTAGCCCTATAGCAATGTTTTGCTATAGGGCTAACAAAGAAGTTTCCAAATTTATAGCTACGTACATTTACAATAATATAACTTCAAACGCCATTTTTTTAAGAATGTTGTAACACAAATGAGCTATGAAAATCAGAAAAGAAAAATTTCCGGGAAATAATATTTATGAAAATTTCAAAATGGTTTTTAAATAAGAAAACAAACTTGAAGATACCTCTCTTTTATTTGCTGCCGTTTAACTTTCACGGAATAAGAGAGGTCTACATTCGAAACTATGGCACGAATTATAATATGCGTGAATAGACGCATTTGACTGCATCGTTCTAGAACAAAACACTGTCCTTCTCTGCGTAGGGTCTGCAGATGACTCATGTTCATCAGATAACGACCTAATTAATGCTAATAACATGTCTTGGCTTTGTCGCTCTGCACTGGAGAGTAGCCGTGCACTAGTGCGGCAGTCACGCGATCGCAGTTGCGCTACTCCTTTTATCAAGGCTTTATCGGAATGCTATGTCCTAAAATGTAAATATTTTGGCCACTGGCTAGCAAAACTTTCTACTATGCGTATTATTTTGCTGTATGCGAGCTCTTAATAGAATATATATTTGTGAAAAAAACTCGGTTGCTCTTTTCACGTTGCAGCAGCGTTATTTCGATATTCCTAACGATATCGTACTGATAAATTTGTCATCGTTTCGATAGTATTGTTCCTCATCTTAAAATTTTATGTTCTTTGACTTATTTCTTATTATTTATCAAATGTTTTCTTTTTAGATGATTCCTTGCTTGGTATTCCACAAGCGTATTACGGTAGAATTTATTTTCGGAGCTTCATTTTTCTTAAGAACATTTCTCTGTAATTAGACATGAAATTCCAATATGCACTTTACAGTCGGCCCTAATTCACCCAAAAAGAATGCGTTAGCTTGGCTTTGAGACGCATCAGTCACTGCGTGTTGAGCACATTTGAAGGTCAAGTCCTCACCGTTCAAACCTTCGATCTGCACCTGGCGTCGGCAACGCAGTGTTGTGCGCTCTTTGTTTTGACGTCGGGGCTGAGTGTGATGTGCTGGGTACTGACATTGCAGTGCTGCCCCACCTCAGCAAACATGGCTGTAAGTGCCCAGTGCTGGTGTAGTTAGCTTTGATTGCTGCAATATAATGCCGCATGCTTCGCCGAATGTCTCGTTGTGAGGGCGCACTACATACAGGCTGTACCATGAACAGCGAATCAGTATGTCGCACTTGGTGTTTCAAATGTACTTATGTAAACATAGATGCTAATAAGTATGTTTATTATGTTTGTCATCGTCAACATACTTTGCGGACATCGCACGTTTGGAAGTTACATTCATTGTTATCCACCGTGGAGAAAGTAACTGTTACGGCAATAACCTGTTGTGGATTTACTTTTGTACCTAGTTTAGTCGGCAAGATTTACTATAGGAATTGTATTTTTTTCGATTACTCCAACTAAAACAGGGTCACCAACGTACGTATATTCATGCGAAATACGCACGCAGGTCTTTGATGTCGGCCCGATTGATTCATTTTTCAGAATAACTCCTCTTGAGAAAGCCGTACGACCGTAACTGAAAGAGCTATAAAAAATTAACTTGTAATCTTACTTTTCAAAACTGATCGAAACTGCATTCTAACTATAAAATTTTTTATTTGAATTAATTATTTATTTCACTATATCTCTTCGCTTACGATCGAAGTTCAACTGTTTGTTGTTAAATGCCGTACTGTTTTCATTTTGTGGAAGTCGACAAAACATACCTTTACCTCCTTTATATTTATTTCGATGAATTCTGATGTATTCGTAAATTCGGGAATACAAGTTTAATTATGTAAACCAGCTCATCTGAGCGAAATACCATTCAGCAGCAACGTACTATAGAAGCAGACATTGATGTGTAGAAGCAAGCATTGATGTGTAGAGGGCAGGCATTGATGTGTGGAAGCAAGCATTGATGTGTAGAGGGCAGGTATTGATGTGTGGAAGCAAGCATTGATGTGTGGAGGCAGGCTTTAATGTGCGAAGACAGGCATTGATGTGTGGAGGCAGGCATTGATGTGTGGAGGCAGGCTTTAATGTGCGAAGACAGGCATTGATGTGCGAAGACAGGCATTGATGTGTGGAGGCAGGCATTGATGTGTGGAGGCAGGCTTTGATGTGTAGAGGCAGCCGTGTGAAATGCTAAACACAGTGTCGTCGTCAAGGCAACCGAGGAGGTGAGGGATGGGAGGTGTACAGCAGTGTACACTATAAAGTTTTAACAATACCTGAGTTGTGTTCAAGCTGAATAATTCAGGCTTGACATAGTAAATTGGATGTTATTTTACGGTCGTCATTCAATTTGTTATGGAAGTGGTGTTACTCTTCTTGCAAAGCTGCATCAAGTAAGTCTGAATGCTCTCTACGTGCAAAATGATTGTTCCAGTATTTCAATTGAGAAGAAAATGAGACTCTTATTTGTAATAACATAAATCTCAACTGCAGACGCGTTAGACAGCGTATCAATGGAAACAGTACTATTGATACCGCTGATTGTGTGCATGCGAAACAAGCACGCTCCAGTTTACACAATAGAAGCCATGGAGTGGGAAGAGAAGCATCTGCTGTTTCTCTCGACTGCGTCATATAATTAATGTTAGAAGAAGTTTATCTTGTGATGCATTAGGCTTCTATTCTATTTCTAATGTATCATTATCTGATACATTAAGTAGGACTGTTTGGAAAATTTATTGTTTACGATTTGTTGAAGCGTAGTTTCGTGATTAATACCGTGGTTTAAAACAAACAATTTCATATTTTTTAATTGGAATCTTTTTCAAGTTTGTAACACAACCCTAGTCAGAACAAAGATTTTGTTGAACACTACATATTTTATTGTTATAGACTCTTACGAAAAAATATAATACTGCCTTATTTTGCTTCGTATTTATGCGAAGTGTTCATTTTTTCATTTATTTCTGATAGAGTTGAGTAAGAGAGCAACGGAAGTCAGACAAGGAGGTCTAGGTGGGAGGGGACAACATTCAACTAACCGTATTTAGAACAGTCTATTACTTTCATTATTTTCTTTCCCCTTTTCTGTAGCAGTAATTCTCTTATATATATTGTCAATAGTTTCCCTTTGTTTTAATGTTTTTCATTTTGTTTTTGTCGACCATAATATTGTTTTCAGTACGTTTGTACACAGTATTTTTAGTCGCTCTTGTTAGGACCTTCTAAAAAGGGCAAGCTTCTACCACGTTCACAGGAAATCTTATAATAACACAGCAGCAAATAGTGCCATTATATTAGTCATAATTTTATCTCACACGCTAAATTTATTCCAACTTGTGATTAAAAATAGTAAATACGTAGAAGAATAATTTTCAAGTTAATGAGTAGGCTAGAAATTCAAATATCGAGTTAGGAAACTAGGAATGTCGCCTATACTTCAAAATAAATGAGTTTACTTTGAAGACTAAAGTTCAAGATTGTTGTTCCTCGTTTTTTAAAACTGTGTGAATCCTTACGAATGTGAGAATTAGTCCTTAGTTACTTCGGGGAAGACGCAGATCAATGAATGTACCTGTAGTGTACTTCCCAGAGAGCGATGTGCCTCTGGGGTGGTTGCATTGTCTGGGTGTTAAATTGATTGCGGGCTCCAGAGTTTATGCTAGTGCGTCTTGACGACTGGCAGAGCCTGGCAACCAACGTACATAAGCGTTTGATGTTTCAATTCCTTTTTTTCTTGTCTCTTATTTTGGCCTTAAGTTTTAACCCAAAGTTTTTAATTTTCTTAGTTTTTCTTCATTGACTTAAAACAAATAATGTATGTTTGCATACTTTCAAAGTCTAAAATGCCCTTGAAGTAAATCCTATAGTGTACTTCTTGGTTTACTGAAAATGATTGTTTTCATACATATATAAGCTGCTGATGATTTTTACTCAAAATGTAGCTTGAGATTGACACTTCTCCGTTATATCCCCAGCTACGGTAAACTTCCCGATGTTTCTTGTAGACGTGTGTAATGTTGGTTTAGCTGTTTTTTCCCCGTTCTTCGTGTCTCACGCTGGAAGGCCGATGTGCCGCGCAACCAAACTTCTACGAGTTTTTTCGTTTCAGTTTTTTTTATTTGACTATTCATCTTTTTGAGATGCTTGTACTACTTTTTTTGTCGTCTGGTAGGTTGTGGCAACAAAGAGACTGAAATTTTACACCCTTATGGTGCATCTGAAACTAAATATTACTTAGACTTCTGTCGCAATAACATTTCTAGGGGAGAGGTGGTTTATCTTCGATAGAATAATGAGAAAAATATAAGGAAAAAGTAGTGAAAATAATTAAGCGGTCAATCGGGCGTATATATTGAGCAGTAATAATGTTGGTAGGAAACTTGTGCGGTTGCTCACGAATTTGTCTTATATTCGTTAATCCTGAACCCATAGATGAGCCTAACCAATATATGTTCTCTGACTTGTAAGTTAGGCGGACGCTACAAACTCCCACGATCTACGGTAATCAACAATAGTCAGTCTAGTTTAACGTTGGAAATAAGAATCTGTTATGGTCTGTAGGTGCTATAAGCTCACGCGAGTTCAAAGTGAATTTTACACTAAAACGGTTTCCCGATATACCAAAAAATTGTTTCTATGGGACCTTGATCAACCTTCAATTCACAGCATAACGTGATGATGTTACCTGATTAATCGGTAACTTGATTTAGTAAAATTCTCAATTGATGCGCTACTTAATTTACCATGTTTACTCTTAAACTTGAACAAATAATTTGTATGGCGGCTTTCAAAATCACTGTTGATATTATGACATTTTGACCATATCCTGTTGTTTATATTTGAAGGAAGCTGGTTATTAAAATCCTTTTTTGTTATTAAAATGCTTCTTTTATCAGGTCATCCCATAAGTTCTGTCGGAATTTCCATTCATGAGGCACCCACTTTCCAAGTTTAGGAACTTTTCCAAGTTTTTAAGATGACGATGAACAGTTGTATGGTTTAAACTAAGAACCACTGCCAATTCTTCAACTGAATCAAACTCAACTGGACGTCCGGTTTCAAGGGGGAAATCTCCAACTCTGAATTTCGCAAACCATCTTCTGAAAGTTCTTTCATTCACACATTCCTCTCCATAAACTGATTGAATGATTCTAGCTACTTTGGCTACTGAGTTTCCTTTCTTGAACTCATAAAGCACTATGTGCCTCAAATGATTCTTGGATACTTCCATGTTAGCAGGGCTTTAATAAAACAAAATTTAATTTTATTGCTCTATGAAATAAAATTTGATCAGTTTAAATAATCTAAACATAAACACAATGTTCATCTCCATTAGACATTATAAAATACTTTTTAAATTTCGTTCAATTTAAAAAAGGTAAAATTCGAACAGAACTTATGGGATGACTTGATATAATAATAATTTTTTTATTATTAATAACCTGGTAGTTATTAAAATCATCCTCACAGGGTGCTTGGTATTAAAAGACTTTTTTTACTCGATAAGGGATGATTCTGTTCATTTTTAAAAATTATTCAATCTCATCTTGAAAAAGCACAAAAAATTTCCTTTTTCTCTGGTGCCGATATTAAAATAAGACCTCTGTTACGCTTGAATGAATCATACACTTATTTTTATTACAGACTTGAGTTATCTTTCTACTTATCGAAAGTAATTCATCTTTTAGAAAATTGATCTTTACTACTCTCGTAACTGTTTGGCTTGTTTTTGAAACAAAATCAGTTTGCGTCAAGGAATATCGATCTTCCTGATATTATGCTTATCGCTCGCTTAGGCTAATTTTTTCTCACGGTCCTTGCTTTTTCACTTTTTAGGCTTTTTGCTTGAGCCGCAGCCAGTGTACGGAGCCTGGCCAGTGCGATGCAGACTCTGCAGCCACCTCGAGGCCCCAGCCGCTCGCCAAATCCTGTGGGCCTGGACAGGTGAGGCTTGTGTGTTGTAGTTAATGACCTGCGTCTTCTGGCCAACTCCTGTAGGTCTGAACAGGTGGGACTTGTGTGTTGTAGTTAATGACCTGCGTCTTCTGGCCAACTCCTGTAGGTCTGGACAGGTGGGACTTGTGTGTTGTAGTTAATGAGCTGCGTCTTCTGGCCAACTCCTGTAGGTCTGGACAGGTGGGGCTTGTGTGTTGGAGTTACTGGCCTGCTCGTGTAGCCAACTCCTGTAGGCCTGGACAGGTGGGGCTTGTGTGTTGTATGATAGTTACTGGCTTGCGTGTTGTAGCCAACTCCTGTGGGCCTGGACAGGTGGAACTTCTGTGTTGTAGTCACTGGCCTGTGTCTTGTAGCCAACTCCTGTAGGCCTGGACAGGTGGGGCTTGTGTGTTGTAGTTAATGGCCTGCGTCTGTAGCCAACTCCTGGGCCTTAACTGGGGTAAGACGAGCGATGGTTTTGGAGGCTACTCGTTTTGTAAGGTTCCGAGTCTTTTTCGTGTACCTTGTAGCTCACAACTCACCGTTGATCCAGAAATTTTCATTTTTCAAGATGTTTTACCTTAAGTTGTCTCTTATTTGTGCTTCCTCATTCGTTATTCTTATATACGTGTTTAAAGTTTCACTCCTGTATTTTTTCTTAATCATTTTAGTGTGAGGGGATCTTCAATGATAAAAGCTTCATCTCCGATTGATTGCGACCCTGACTTTCATTAACAGTAAAACTGTTTTTGCCGTTTTTTCTTCACTCTCTTGCGATGCTTATTCTTTCACACGTAATATTGTTTGAAAACCTGTATGATTCAAAACTAAGTCCTATTCATTGCAATATTTTTCTCTTATATTGTAATCCGTGTTGGTAAAGTTGCTACAAAATTTCTACATAGGATTTCTAGTGCATGCTTGAAAACTACTTAAATTATTTGTTCCCTGAATTTTAGTCCTATTTTTATATTATGTTTCGGATAAACCTAGCGAAAAACTCTTGATATCAATTAATTGTGGTATCCCGCGGCATGTATTGCAGGTGTTCTGCTTGCAGAAGGGCTCGTGTGTGGGTACTGGCGGGTGTGATGAGGAGGAGAGCAGCGGAGACCTCCAGCGCACCAATCCCACCAGCTGCGTACCTGGCCAGGTGCGGATGTTGCATATGCGTCTGTAGCAACTCCTGCTTTAAGGGCTGCCAGACTATGGATTATATTCATCATAAACTTCCCTTTCTAGGGTTTAGGGTTCCCTTTCTAGGGTTTGAAGTTATAATCGCAGGTTTGGGTTCATGAAATGGTCTGTAACATTCCGATTCCATCTAGTCGAGGCAAATTATTATAAAGCGACTTTATAATAATATTTTAACTGGGGCTAGAAATACATGATTCTACTGCATGGAATTTTTGGTTTGAAGTTAAAGAAAATAGCAACCTGAAAATGGCGGGAGTTTAGGCTTGCGAAGGCCAGGCACATGTTTACTGACGAGGCGAGATGCCCCAACGGCCCAATTGTGATTAAGACCCTCATGAATCGTGCAGTGACTTCGAATACGATCTGGATAAGCTAAACAAACAAATTCAGAAGTATAAGCTTCGGTATCTTTTTGCCATCATCCTTTACGGTTGTACGATTGCCTTATGGTCGCCCTGCTCGTGAGAACAGAGCTTCATGTCCTCATGAAGCAAATCCTCTCAAGATAAGTCTCTTTGAGTGCTCTCTTAGACTCAAGTATTTGTACATGGGTTTTAATATTTGTCATTTTTAGTCTCCGTTGTGTTTTAATGTCCCGTTAGAATATGAAATCTCGCTCCAGAAAAGTTTTCTGTGATGTATTTTGGCACTTTTGCCTCTTCGAAAATGGTTTGAATTCTTGGCCTTAAAATATATCTGCAAGTAACTACAGAACAAGATTTTACCATTCCAAGCAGATGCTCTGCGTTACCTGTTACAGATTTAGCCGCATTGAAAGTGTAATTTTCTGTTGGTTCAGTTTCAATATTAGATTGACCTCAATTTACATTTCTCAATTCTCTTTTTCATGGAGAGGCCGTCGTACTGTTCATGAGATTCCAGCACGAGTGCAACGGCTTATTTTTTGGGTTTCTGTTATCTCCATTTTTGTTGTGAGGTGAATTACGTGAATCTACTCTCCCTTTTCGACGATATGTGCCCCGATCACCCATCAATTCACGGTACAAATTAGGGCTGTGTTACTATTGTTTCGCACTGACATTGTCTTGAGCAGATGATTAAGTTTTCAGTTTCTGATGTCCGGAAAATTTCAATTTTTCACAACATTGATTGACATTGGAAATGCAGTTCCATTGTAGGAGTGTAGTTAGTTATAGAAATGACGAGTCATCGTTTACCGTACAGGTGTTCTGCGCGAGCAGTGGTTCTTGCGTGCCTGAGGACCAGTGTGGACCCGTTGGAGGCGCAGACCGAAAAGTGTGCGGCGCCGAGCAGGTCCGTAAATCATTTCATTTTTTGTAATTTATGCTATCAATATTTTTTAGCATTTATCTGCAAACCGAAGTGCCCAACTGTACCAAATATTATTAATGAATTGCCTGATTTTAGTCAAACACTATGCTTGTATCATCTGCTTGTGACAATGTTTCTGTATCTATTTGGATGTCTATGCAACAGAGGGCATGCAACAGAGGGCATTGAAACTGATCCATATTTATTGAAAAACAAGCGTGAAAGTTGACGGATTGCAGTTCTGGATTTGACAACATATCTTATTTCATTAGTTTATATATGCCCATTAGACGTACATGACATTCAATGAGTTGTATTCAAATAATGACTGACTCAGAACAACACTCTGTCCTTGAAAGTGCAAATTCATTCTTCTGGAGCGACCTGCAGCGATCCGGAACCTGGATAGTTTCTCTGCGTTGACGTGTTGTTTTGTGGGGAAATTGCCTTCATGAAGTGCATAAACATGGAGACGGAGAACTAGTGTCGTTATTCATGGACCAACATTTCAACAATTCTTGATTTTGCCATCAATTTGAACGAAGAAGTATCGAGATGACTACTACCATTATTTTGCAGATACTGGAAACAATTATTATTAAAACACAGTGGAAATTTTTTATTGAAGCACATAAAATGCAGGAAATATTTATGTAACAGTAATTGTGCCACAGCTTCGTTGATATTTTTAGCTGGAGGGTTAAGAGCTGTGCAGTCAAGAGGCTTGGGGGGGAGAGAAAGCCCCAAGCTCCCTCGACGTAAAGCTTGTGAATCACTTGCTACGCGACGTGGCCGCTCCACGTGTACGGGAAAAATTAAAGCCACGAATAAAGGAAACAATGCAAGAATTGATTTTCACTACACTTTGAACTTCCGCATTAAATGTGTTTTACTGTTTTTTATTTCATGTTGTAATGAAAATTTTCTTTTAAAATTCAGCTCTCGAAGAAAATTTACGTTCAGTTCTCATATACTGTGTGCAGTGTTTTTAATTTGATGTTTTCTTTTTCTAACTCACTATGCCGGTAGAGTTTACTCATTACCACTAGAGTCTGAGGTTACAGACTTGTGTGATCTTTTTCGAGTTGTTTGTTGCAAAAGTTTGTGTGTTTCTTTGCTTAAAACTAGTGTCTGGGTGTTTTTATTTCGAGTTCTGTGACAGCTTCACTGTTTCATTTTGTGTGATATTGGAGTGTTAGATTTTTGTTTATCATCGAATTTTTTAAATTTGTGTGATCCAGCGGTGTGTGCTCTACAATGTGTGTGACACAGGAGTTTTGTGTGTCGATGCAACGCTGTGTGGAGGCTGGTAACTGCAGCAGCAACAGGAGCGCCACCACCAGTAACACAACTAACAACACAACCAGCAACTCCAGCAACACCAGCACCAGAAGCAATGTCATGATCAAGTGTCCAGCGTTTCAGGTATGTCATGATGCGTCTGTAAAACAAGACGCTTCTCATAACATTGTCACTATTTTATTAGAGGATTGTTCGTAATATAACTTGATCTGAGGGTTGAGGAGTGTTTAATTAACACGAGTGAAAAATGTATGTATCCTGACATTATTCCTTCGATTCAAGAAATATATTTTTTACAAGAGGAGTATTTGACTTGCAGAACACAGGCTTTTCCGTTTCTATCCTCAGTTCTAGTCATTACGAATGCACAACTAAAAATAAACGTTCCTTGAAACTAAGTTCAACTTCAGTCAGGCCACTGTGTATTGTATGTGCATCAGTTGCTCTATTGCTGTCTCGATAATGGATGATTTCGATAGTCAAAAATGATTATTGTCAACTACTCAAAGTGTCAAAAACAGCAGCGTAAATAAATTCCAAAATTCATTCTAATTCTCGTTGCCTGCGTTGTGAAAATGACCAAGGTATAGGAAAGTGAGACAAAAAGTTGCTTACCATGCTTTTAAATAGTTAATTACAATGTAATTGCATTGAAGCTATAGCATATGCGTCAAGTTGTTAAGTAATGTGTAGATGTTTTGGTTCTGGAGCCCTGACCTTTATAACGGTGCCTCTGGTGTACCCACCACTGTCTGAGGCAGCACTTGTTTCGTAGAGTTCACAGCAGAGAGCGTCTGTTGCTTAATGTTAGATTGGCTCATTTTACCTAACATCTATTGTGTCAATTGACCATTAATATTAATGAAGTTATGGTAGGTGCTAACAACCATGTGGGAGCTGTGTTGCTCGGAAAATTCAATATTGCACTAATATTTCTTAGATCTTCTACGCCGTTTATTTTTTATTAACATATTGTGAGTGTATTCCACTTCTCAAAATTCGAACGAACTGTAATGCATTAAGTAGAAAAAATTGTGTCAGAAATTATATGTTGTGTCTAGATGTTGCGCTGGTGCCTTTGTGTGAGCAATTTAAATCTACGGAGACCAAAATTTGGAGTTCACACGACAGGTGTTCTGTGCACTTCTGGACGACTGCGTTACACAGTCCCTCTGTCCTCCTCCTCTGGCAGCTGTGGTCAGACCTTTGTCCGTATTGCCCGTTCGTCCACCTCTCTCTAAATTGGATGGGTTTACTGATTGTCCTCCTGCTCAGGTCTGGTGTTTCATTACAATATTTGTTTTATTTGGCTTCGTAGCGTTGGCCCGTATTCCAAAGTAAAAATATGTTTTCTCGTTCAGAGCTTCGCTAAGCCTAAACAAAATGTAGGCTATATTTCAGATTATATTCACTCTTGAATCTTGTATGTGTTGCTTTGAACAAAATTCCAGCAAGCCTATCTGTTGTAAAGTAAAAGAGCTTCCGCCTCATCCACGAGTCTCATTTCCAAAATTTCTTCATTATTTTTGTTGGGCTTTACAGACTTGATTGAATTTCATTTTGTTCTTAGCTTCTGTACCTGTTGGCAATTTTTACTTATTTTGTTCCGTTCGGGCAGAAATCCTTTTCAAGTGAAAGGACTGCTTGACTTGATTTTTAGAATCAATATCTAGATTCCTGAGAGTGATGCATCGTTCAATGCACAGGTAAGTAATGCCTTTTTTGTTTTAAATTTGTTTGTGAGTCACATCTGTGTTAAAGCAGCAACTCGCGTGCCCAATGTTGTTTGCATGTGTTTCATGCCCCACACGAATAAGGTTCTCGCGACCTTTGTATTAATTTCCTTAACTGGGGAAGTTACGTGAGGCGTGCCGTGCTGGAGTGTGCATTCATGACGACCACAAAAATAATCAAAGCATCGTATTAATGTTGTGACTTACTACCTCTGTTCATTTGAAGATTTGTATGATAAGATTGGCGCTTTGGTTTTATTTGTTTAGGTTAGTGTTGCCGTGTCATTAATCAAACACAGTCTAATGAAATTGCTATTGGACAAGGCTTCTGTGGTATGCCTTTATTTAATACATGTAGGCTAGAAAGCTAAACCCACATGAGAGTCATAGGATCCAGTTGTATATCTACTAAATATGCTTTTGCATTACTGCGTACACAGGGAGAAATTAATTTCTGTGAAATTACCTCGTTGCAATAAGTAGGTTGTTATTGCTATAGAAAGGAAAATGACTGCAAATGTATACAACTTGAATTTGTTTCATTTCTGGTTGTGAGTCGGAGTAACTGAAACATGATGGCTGTCTCCAGTTGTTGCTTAAAAATAAGTTTCAATATGGTTGGACTTTCACTTTATTATTTTGCCGAATTTATTTTATGTTTTCTTGGAGTTAGTTATAGAGCAAGCGTAGAATGGATGTTTGACATGTATTTTGGACGAATACCAGTTCTTCAGAATCGGTACCAGCGACTCATTTTTATCAGTGGAAGAACGCTTTTGAGCAGTTTTATATTTTCTGTGAATTCTCGTAGTGATTACTTAACAACAATGTTATTTTAAAACCCATATACATGATAGTATTTTCTGTTTATAAAGTTGTCTGATGAGTCGTATTCGGGCACGGGTATGACGAGCAGCTTTATCCCGTATCAGCTCCACGCTAGAGTAAAACATTCATTGCGTGTGAGAGTAATTGCTCGGTGCATGCTCTCCGAGTAATCAGGCTGCTGGCTTTGTACCTGAGATCAATATGACTAGCTATTTGGAGCTTGATGCGGTTGTTCACACCAAGGGTAGCTCAAGGTCTCCATTTGGTCCAAAAGCTGAAAGGTTAGAAGTCAACCCTCTGTGTAGCGGCTGCGTTGAGTGATCCAGTGTCCTAAATGTAACTGTAGGAACGCAAGTACTGAACTTACGGGATAGTATGTCTTTGTCTCCATCTAGCAAATAAGGGGTCTTATAAGTCACTTTTTTGCCGGTAGGATAGTGATTGTGTGGTTTTAAGACAAAATTTGAAATTTTGAGAGCAAGACAAAACAGCAACCAAGATAATACAGATTTGAGAATATGTTTCGAAAGTATTCATGATCGCTTCCTTTTTACACGATATTCTCTCGAGGTAAGAATAAATACTTTCTTCAAAGAGAAGGAAAAAATTTACTTTTGACTGCATAACATGGTTTGGGAAACTTCATCTTCCTGTATATTACAATCTCTTAGAAAGTGTTGTGAAGCAAAGTCCGCTATTACACTGCATTATCTAGTTTCCTTAGTATATTAATACCAGCGTTTCACTATGAAACATGCTACAGTTGTCTGTAAAACAAAGAGTCCGTAAAAAATCAGTTTCGACGTGATAAGGCTTTGTAAATATTTTGGACCAAGGTCTACAAAATTACTTTTGCTAGATAATCTAATCGCAACTGGCAATTTCGTTTGTGTTGGTCAGTGCTTCGAATTTTAACTCTCTCATTTACCAAAATTATACCTTGTTAGTGATTGGATTCGCTGGTAAGAATTCTAAAGTTAGGGCTGGAGATCGTTGTTTGCCAACTGACTGCTTCACCTCAGTAGATGCTTGTGAGGAATGGTGGTTCGATGCGGCGCCGATTGCATCATTAGCTGACCTTTTGTGGTCATTGTGAGGCAGAACCTCAGTCCCTGGGAAAGGTCAAGGTGGAGCTCAGGTGAAGGTTACAGAGAGTGAAGTTCTTTCCTTAGTTAGCTGAGGTCGGCCTGCCAAGTATTTTAGTTTACTTGGAAAATACTTTGTTTAGTTTAGTGTTGCCGAGTCATTAATCATACACAGTCCAGTGAAATTGTTATTGGACAAGACCTACTGTGCTATGCCTTCACATGTGTAGGCTAGAAAGCGAAACCCACGTGAGAGTAATAACCTGCATCGAGTTGTATATCTACTAAATATGCTTTAGCATTGCTGCATACACGGGAGAAATTGTTTTATTTTAAATTTATTCGTTGCAAAGCTAAATGGTAGGTTGAAATTGCAGCCAGGGAACGAAGTAAACAGCTTTCGTTGAAGGAAACAATCGTTCTGGGTAGAGCCGTACTCTCAGTCTAGCTTGTACGACACTTTTCTTTTATTTGCTTCTACTGATGTATCTCAGTTTAGGTAACTATTATTTTTGTTGGGGTGCAGTGAACAAAGTTATGTGATCTCAGAATTTACAGATCAAGTTTAAATTATTTTTTACTTAGTATTGATATACTGCTGCTTGGGAAAACTGAAGCGTGGTGGTTGAGTGTGCGCACGAGGTATTAAAGGATACATCTATGACAAAAACTTGTGTTTGAATAACGGGGTATAGTGCGACCCTCAACAGGCCCATCTGTGAAGTGTGCCCATGTGGACCATCCGACCCAGAGCCTTTAATTACTTTTATGTTTGCCGGCTTTTATAGATTGCTTTGTTTCCGGCTAATATAATCCTATGCTGACTTACTGACACAATCATGAATGAGAAATGTTACTGAACTTCAATATTATAAATTTTTTACTATTTTTTGCCTCACTTTATCGTGTAGAGCTGCACATAATACTAGACATGGTTTTAAAGTAAGAACCGCTTTGAAATCAAACTAAAACAAGCAGACTTTTCTGAGTAATTTTATTTATATATTAAAGCCTCCTCTTTAATTGATTTTTCTGCATAATTTCCACCAATATAAGACACTTATCGTATCGTATAACCAGCTTTTAAATACCATCCTCGTAGAAAGCTGCTGCCAGTTAACATTTTCGGTTCCCAGCGTGAACACAAAGTTTGATAATTTCAACGTTCTGTGACAATTGCGTAAAACACACTTCTTGACACTTGAGGAAACTCATCACATAACGTCGAAATCGTAAAGCGTCTGCTCTCTCTTACTTTTTCGTCAACTCTCTGCTCCAAATCGTCAGTAATGACTGAAGGTCGCCCACTTCGTTCCTCGTGCACATTCGTAATGCCATCTTTAAAAGTTCTTGCCCATTTCCGTCCCATCCCATTGCTCATAATGTTTTCTCATACACTTCCTTTATCTGACGATGATTTTTCAGCCGCTTTCACGCCTTTAGCTCTAAGAAAACGAATAACAGCGCGTATTCCACTGTTGACGGAACTTTTTATTCAGAGAAGGCATTTCAAATACTCACAAAAAAAACGTACACATGCCGAATGACTCTGTACTGGCGTCTGTGACTTGCCAATAGATTATGGTAAACAGCGCGCATGCACCAAATGAATAACAGCAGCTCTACAGTGGAGGAATTTCGAAACTGTACTTATATACTTTAAAACGCATCTCGTACTAGAGCAGTGGTTCTCAAACTTTTTACGGTTCGGGAGCACTTACAATACTACATATTTTTACGGGCGCACTATATACAAAATATAACTAATATATTATAATTAAGCTGTTACATATACATAAAACTATCACATTTAATACAAGTATGATATATTTAAAATACCTCTATGAACTTGTTTTTTTCCTATGTTAATGCAAAATATGAGCTTGGTGAGACTTTGCTAGTTCTTCAATTTTTGGTTTTATATTTGAGACAAATTCTCATTTCCTTATCACTGCATTGAAGAGTTCCTCTTTTTTTAGACGTTATTGTGGCGAGAGTTGAACATCCCAATTCACATAAATATGAAGTGAAAAATTGCAACAAGACAGTTAAGGTTTTTTGGACATCTGCACATGTTCTTTGATGGATAACCAAATAGCTTCAAGAGACAATTCTTTGTGTTTGTTCATCAATCCACGATCAGTGGACACTGCTGCCAGTTCTTCTTTTTCTGTTAGCGTTAAACTGGAATCCATGACAGTTTCTATAAAAGGGTTTCCAATCTAGTCATATTGTGCTGTGTTGAATGATGGAAAATAGTACCTTAAATTTTCTTCTAAAGTTGTTAAATGTTCGACTATCATTGGCAGAATTTCAGTTGTGGGAGAATTACTTGGCAATGAAAATATTTCGAGACTGCCTCTCATTTCTGTACCTTTTCAAATCTGTAGCGTCTTCTGAAATGCTCTAATTTTGTCGGTGGATGTGAGAATATTTCCCTCTTTCCCTTGCATTCTAGAGTTCAAAATATTGAGAGGCTGAAAAATTGATGCCAAGTATTGTAACTTTGTAATCCAAAATTCACATTGAAGGAGGTTATGAAAATGCGGTGGTTTCGTTGATTCAAAAAATGTGATAAGTTCTTGCTGTAACTCGTGTACACGGGTAAGTACTTTGCTTCTTGACAGCCACCTCACATCAGCGTGTAAAAGTAGTCGTATGTGTTAAGAGTCCATATTGGTGCATATCTGTTTACATAGGCGTGATTTAACTGTTCTTGTTTGAATAATGTTCACCATTTTAACAACTTGATAACCTTTCTTAAATCTTCTCCTAGCGGTTTTAACATCAAGGCCTTTCTATGAAGGAAACAATAAGTCAAAATAACATTTTCGTTTCGACCTTTTATAAAAGATACAAGACCCTTGTAGCAGCCTATCATAAAAGGAGCTCTATCTGTGCAAATGCCTACGCATGATTTCCACGATAACTGCCATTGATCAAGGCAGTTATTGAGGATGTTAAAAACGTCCTCATCTTTGGTAGTCAGACTTAATTCTTTACAAAAAAGAAACTGATTTGTTATTTCAGTTTTGTTAATGAAACAAATGAATGCTATGAGTTGTGCCTTGTTGGTAATGTCTGTTGATTCGTCAACTTGCAGTGGAAAATCAGAACACTGGAGTATATTATCCTGTTAACGGTCACCGCTCACTCGACAATAATAATACTATTGTCATATTTCAATTATAATATAACAGTAATAACAACGCTAATTTAGCTAATAAACATTATAACATCATATGATGTTAACGTCGCTGTGGTACCGTCGCGCATCTACATCATATGGTGTAAGTTGCCGGTAGAATGCAACTGGTACGAACATCTTATGATGTAAATAACGCTTAAGAGGTTAACACATACATTTTTTTTAAATATCAGAAGACATTTCCAAAATATACCTGGTAACAGCATCATTGTACAGAGGTATCTTGCTTATTTTCGTGGCCGCTTCATTTCCTAACATCGTACTGACAATCTATTGGCAAGCTGGCAAAATAAGTGTCTCACCCACAGAATGAGATTTCATATTTTGTGTAATCTGTTCTGAGATTTCTTAAGAACCAATTTGAGCTTTATCAGAAACACTAATTAAACTTTTTAAAGAACCGTCCGCTTTTCTATGGTGTTCGAACATTTTCTTGAAATAACTTGTGGGTTTGTCTTGTAAATGAGAATGTTTATTTTTAAAATGCTCACTAAGTTTACTAGGGAACATTGATTCATTTGACATTTTTATTCCACAAACTAAATATAATGGCTGTGCATTATAATCCACAGCCATTATGTTTAGTTGATAATTATCAACGTTGATAATTATCAACATTTCCAGTCCAAGAAAAGCCAAAGCTTGAATAACTCTCATCGTATTTTCGGGTAGGTCGCGATTTTGCTTTCTTACTAGTAGAGTAGCTTTCCATATTTGAGGCTTGTTTACTTTCTTGATTGGATTCATCAATATCGCGCTTCTTAAGAAACTTATCCATTTTTATGGATGAATTATTTACGACAAAAGCAGTTGTGTCAATGGTAATTATTCTGGAATTTGTAAAAGGCACAACACGTTTACTCTTCATGACAGTTCACGAGACACGACATGCTCACTCACCAACGCCTGTTATGTAACACTGACGTCAGTGACGTGCTCACGTGCAGTAAAATACTTAAACGTTATAAATCCATACGACAACGTACATGCTTGTTCCAACCAGGTATGAACAGTAATATACGTGTTCCGTGTATTATAAACACAAATTTAATAGTTCATTTGAAACGGCGCAAAATAGCATTAACAACATAAAAAGTCACAATAATTTCGCAAAATCACAAATACACATGAAAATTCGCACACCCTTGCTAAAAGAAGTAACTTTCGCGATAAATCGCACGCTCTGGCAATCATTGTGTCACTTAACTCACTTCTAGGGATGTCAATGAGGATTTTATCAAGACCTTTATATGAAATTCTAAATAACCCTAGATTCAAGTTCTGGTCTGTAAGAAAAACGAAACAAATCTCAATGCATACAGTGTGGGACAAAATAATACAACACGTTGATTAAATCGCCAGATTGCACATTTATAGACCACGTACAATTACGAAAACTGGACTATGTATAAACGATAGTATGAAAAAAATTAATGTATCTAAACCACACAAATATTTCATAGGAAAAATATATACGAACATATTTAATAAATACGTTAACAAAAGTTTACTGTACAACACGTTTTAAGATATACATACATTAATACTTCGTTGCGTAGTGCTTATTATTAATTATGGCTTCGAAACGTTTATAGTAGTTCACTACCAGCCTTTTACAAGTTTCGGGTGTAATCTTATTCCATTCTTCAATACAAATTTCTTTGAGTTCAGTGATGTTATTGGGACATCTCTTCTGAATCTTCAGTTTCAATTCCCTCCACAAGTTTTCGATCGGATTCATGTCCGGGGATTGACTTCGCCATTCTAAAAAGTTTATCTTCTTCATCCTCAACCATTCCTTGGTTTCGTTTGCAGTATGCTTTAGATCATTCTCTTGTTGGAATTTCCAGCCACGTTTCAATTTTAACAAACAAGCTGAAGGTAGGAGTTGCTCTTCCAATATTTCACGATATTTCCTGCCATTCATGGTTCCTTCAATGATGGGAAGTTTACCTACCCCTGATGAGCTGAAACATCCCCACACCATGATTGAGCCACCTCCAAACTTAACAGTGGGTATGGTGCACTTTGGTTTATACTTATCGTTTTGTTGCCTCCAAACATGGTTTGTGCCGTTTCTCCCAAATAGTTCGATTTTAGTTTTATCTGGCCACAGTACTGAGTTCCAAAATGCTGCTGGCTTGTTCAACCCAAGTAGACAGGTCAAATGGGGCCCATGTGGGGCCCACGTGGGTCCCTGGGCTTTGGATGGGCAGCATCAAAATATATATATAAGCTCCTGGGCATAGAGTGGGCAGAAGATGGTTTTGTCATGAAACCTAAAATCTGGGTTTTACATGGGTTCGTATTATGGATATGATATGACCAGCCCATGGGAATTTCCCTACATGGTCAGCCCAGGTGTAGCCCAGGTGTAAATTCTCAAAAAAATGCGTACTATCCTCATAAAAAATTTTTCACATGGTTTTTTTTTTCAAAATCCACATGAAGCCCACATGCGCTGTGTTGGCCAACCACATGGGCCCCACGTGAAGCCCATGTCTGTGTCTACTAGGGAATTGGTCGTTGGTATACTTCAGCCTGGTCTCATCGTGACGTTTCTGGAGAAGAAGTGTCCTACGAGGGGTGCGGCAGTGAAGACCTTCACGGCGTATTGCCCTGCTGATCGTGTGTTTGCTGGCTTCGATCTCAGATGCCTTGAGATCATTCTACAGTACTTCACGAGTAGTTTGAGGCCTCTTCATTACTGTTCGGACCAATTTTCGAGCAGCACGGTCGTTAATCTTCCGTGGACGAGCAGTTCGAGGCTTGCTGAGAGTCGTATTTCGGCATTTCCACTTACGTATTATGGTTCCAACCGAAGCTATAGGAACACACAGTTGTGCACTTATCTTCCGATATCCCAAACCTTCATTATGGAGCTCCACAATACGTTCGCGAAGATCTTGGCTGATGTCCTTATTCTTACCCATACCTACGACCCTTCAGAACGAGAGCTGCTGTACCAATGACACGTTATTGGAGATGAATGCTGACGAAAGTTCGGTTGCCAAATAGTAGAATGTATTAGAGCATTCTGGAATAATCTTACAATAATTTTCCTGTATAATATGGAGAAAAAAGTCGGGTATTGTAGACTTTTGTTCACGTATTTATTATATATGTTTCTATATATTTTTTCTATTAAATATTTGTGGGTTTTAGATATATTATAAACCTTTTCTTACTATTGTTTATATATAGTCCAATTTTCGTAATTGTACGTGTTCTATAAATGTGTAATCTGGTGATTTAATCAACGCGTTGTATTATTTTGCCTTCCACTGTATAAACAGGCACGTATAAGTGTTTGCAAAGAAATGATATAAGATAGTAATTTTGTATATATTTACTTTTCATATTTGGATCCTGCATATTTTCAGGATTGCTACGAGATGCGGGACGCACTTGAAAAAGCTCTGGGGCACACCAGTGTGCCCGGGCGCACAGTTTGAGAACCACTGTACTAGAGGCTCGTGAGATCACTGGGTACTAAGATTTCGTATTTTCTGCAGGAGTTCTGTCTGTCAAGTCAGCGATGCGAGGCGCAGGGGCGATGCCAGGGTCGAGGCCAGAACGGCTGGGGCACCCAGTGTCCGCCCGAGTAAGTCCTCCAGAGATGAGCTTGTGGAGAGCTGGTTGATTGAAGTGATTGAGGGGTATCATTCAATGGTGATTTCGACGTATGAGTACAGCAAAGGGGGATAATGTACTAATTAAGAATAAGAATATAATATATGTGAGTTTGCCCATTCTGAAATCTGAACTTAACGCAATATTTGTTTAATGGTTGCCTTTCATGTAAAAGTAGTCGTGCAAGGTTTGGTTCAAGATGCAATTTGTTAATAAAGGAATTTTTTTGAAATAGTTCAATTGTAAAAAGACTAGAATATGAATACACTAGTTGACATTGTACGAATGTGATCTGTTATGTGACGTAGAATGAGGAAAAATACATGGTGGGGTAATGTCTAAAAGTAGATTAAACAGAACTCCAATCATTTAAAATAGTACAAGATCTATGACATATTTTATGTTAATTAGATTTATAAAAAGTTTCGAATACTTATCGTATTGAAACAATTTTTTAATTGAATCATATTACAAAACTACTATTTTTCTTCGCAAAATGTGTATAATGACATAACACTATAACGAACAGCGTCCTTCATGAAGTCCATTAAAAATTCTTCACTTTAATCCTATATTCTAAATGTTTCGTTCTGAAGTTGCGCGAAATTTTATAATTAAACATAATTTTTTATTTCAGGACATTTAATGAACATAAAGTTACTGCAACGTAGTTAATGACACTAGGTCCAAACACATACGACTTTTTATCGTATCAGAGTATTGATTTTCGAAATTAGTTTTGTTTATATTTAATTGTTCACAGTTTTGAAGAATTTAGCTAGACAAGATGATTTGACAAGATAACTTAACAAGATGATCTTACTAGATGACTTGAATGGATGACTTGACTGGTTGACTTGATGACTGGATGACTTGATGACTTGATGACTGGATGACTGGATGACTTGATGACTGGATGACTGGATGACTTGATGACTTGATGACTGGATGACTTGTCTGGATGACTTGTCTGGTTGACTTGTCTGAATGACTTGACTGGATGACTTGACTGGATGACTTGACTGGATGACTTGACTGGATGACTAGACGAGATGAATTGACGAGATGACGATATGACTTGACGATATGAGTTGACGCTATGACGTGACGCTATGACGTGACGCTATGTCAGTACTGGGACACTGCTGGCGGAAACAAAGCAATGTGTACTGCACAAGTATGAATATGGGTATACTGCAAGGACTACTATAAACAGGACGTGCACCGCCAAATAGCTGACTACGCTAGCGGAGGCCATTGCATTCTTAGTAACATAACATTTTCTATCGGACAAATTGATCAAAAATTACTTCTTTCAAGCAATAGAAGGGATAATAAGGTTTTACAGTGAATTTTAAATGGTTTAAAGCACTGTAATGCTTTGAAATACCAATTTTAA